>JAZAYU010000125.1:600000-814742 GCA_038501625.1 Corbicula japonica
GGTATTGACATCCCACTAGAATAATATCTATTTGGGCAAATCTAGTTCAATAATATGTTTAAATCTCTTGAAAGATGTAGAAAATTTTATGACTCGAACAGTCTAATATCTTGAAACACTCAGAAACAAAATCCGTTGATCTCATGCTTAAAACATATTTTAATTAATTAAGGATTATCATGTAAATGGATGACACAAAACTTCTTTGATCAAAATGTCTTTCTGAAACAAAACAAAAGACATGTTTGTAAACGACTGACACGGTACACCCGAAAACACAAAAAGTTTACAAAATTATCGTTTAATAACAAATCTTTTGTCAAGAACATTATTTAAAGACGATTGCTTCAGAAGTGTCAACCTTTTTTTCCAACCAATAGATTTTCATAACATATTCATCGTTCACTGATGGATACATGTACTCACTCATAATAAATAAAAATGAAAAAAGATATGTCACCAGGCTTTTATTGAGTTTGGCTCATTAACCTCCAGAAGTTTGAGTAGCCGGTTAAACAAAAAATATCTCTAATATCATAACAAAACAATAATAAAATAAATATAATATTATATGCAAATTAAGAAAATGGTTTTGAAAACAGATACATGGAAAATGAATTTTCACTAACAAAATATGGTGTTTTTTGTTGAAATTAACATTTTCAAACTTCTCACCAAAAGATATTGCTTAAATTTACCAAAATATTATTCAAACATGGTGAAAAGCTGTTATCCCTATATTTTAGTTCATTTGTATACCTTGGGTATGTATCTTACATTATGCAAAGTTTCACTCAAATCTTAATAGTTCAAATTGTTTTGATTTTTAAAACTATAGCAATTGTCTTTACACACGATTTGAATAAAACGAAACATTTTACTTGATATTCGGAAGTCGGAAACATAAGCAGCCAACTGTATAAGGCAGATGATGGAGAAATACTCCTTACGGACACGGAAATGTACATATATGGTAACAATGTAAAAACTGCTTAGAAGATGAATATCATTACATCATGGATTGATTATATATTCTCTCTCTGTCTCTTCCTCTCTTCCTTTTCGCTGCGTGGGGAGGCTGTATATTATTTTTTAAATTAATGAAGTAAAATACATTTTAAGCATTGGACATGTATCCGATGACCTCACAGAGACTGGAGCAAAATGAATAAACTGCAACAATATTAAACCACAAAAACACCAACTGACGTTTTACACTTCAAAACCAATCAAATGGAACGTTTCTGTAAAATTTTCTCATTTATTTGTGGAATAGTATTTATTGATAGTTTGTAAACATAATCATGTTGCTCTTTAAATGTAAAAGGCATACCCTTAAACACAAAGTTGTATGTATATTCTATTCCTGAAACGAATTCTAACAACTGAAGCTGCATATTCGGTCCAAATTAGGTTAATATTAACTGAATGATCAATTTAACACATCGATTTCGGAAGAAAGAATTAAAAAGGTATCGCACACTTGTAATAAATCTGAGCGAAAATTCAAACATACCTAACCTATAACTACATCTGGGAAGAGTTAATCTTTTTTTTTAACGATGCACTTGCTGATTATGTTGCCTCGATTACGTCATCGACTAATTGCAATTGATAGCTAAAACAAAACATACATTTTAGTGGACTCGGAGCCAGACAGACAGACAGACAGAGTGAGAGAGAGAAAATAAGTTATAGGTAATAACTTGAGGACTGAAAGATGACACTTCAGGTCCTCATAAACAGACGTCTATAAGCTCTCTCTCTCTCTCTCTCTCTCTTTCTCTCTCTCTTTCTCTCTCTCTCTCTCTCTCTCTCTCTCTCTCTCTCTCTCTCAGGGGCTCGGGGCTTAGTAAGACAATTGAGTTCCCACCTTTTTCCGTGACAATGCTATCAGCTTCTTATTTTCTATATGCTTGTGTGCTTGTGCAAATGGAGTTGACGGGTGTGTTTCAGCTAATTATCCAAGACAACCCGTTAGAGAAAGTGTGAGGCTGGTGCACAATGGAACCTTATTTAAACCCTCAGTGGCAAGTTGTTGTGCAACTGACCGTTTCAAGGCGTTAACACCTCGGGTTCCAATTTTCATTGTCTGTGATATCCATTTTAATATTGATCACTTATAACACATGCTCTCTTTTCCCTTCTCCTTTATGGCCATGTGGGTAGGCCGTGTCTTCTGGGTGTAGATATTCCTGATATGCACACTTTACTTTTGGCAGAATTAACTTTATAAGGATCTTGCATGGGTGTGAGGTGAAGATGGAAAAATCTGTCACCGAGGGGGAACTGTTTTGCGGGAAACGAGGCTCTGCCGAGTTCCCGCCAAAACAGTTCACCCGAGGTGACAGATTTGTCTATCTTCACCAAATGTCCCATGCAAGATACTTTTTCTGGCATACCTTTTACTGTCCATAACATTTGTGTACATGTATACAAACTAAATTTTATTTCTTTACGCTGAAATATTGACGTAAATGTAAACCTTATTTTCTAAATGACGTCACTAACTTGAATAAATTACGTCAAATACTTGAAGACGTGACGTCACTCGTGTAGCACGCGAACGCTATCTTTTCCCTAGGGAAAAGATAAGATATTCTTTCCGCGGTATAACACGCGGAAATACTTATCCGGTATGCAAGAATAACCTTTTAAATTAAAAACAATAAATGATGATTATATACAGATGAGGCATAATCTATACGTTTTTCTTTCATGTTAGATTGTCGTTATGACAACACAAAACAGTCATTCTACAACACATCGATTAAATGATGGAATAAACGTTTAAATAAAATAAAAATAATGATGTTTAACTGACTTACATATTACGAGAAAAAAATCTAGAGTAACAAATACATGTCCGATGATTATCAAAATAAAAGTATTTTGTGAGCAAACGTAAACATAAACTCAGTTTTCATTCTAACTTACAGATTGATGTACAAAGTTAAGGACTGAAGTACTCTGACATGTTTCTCTCATATCTGTCCAGTTGATGTACATCATGTTTAAAAGGACTCTAATAAGCAACTTCCTGAAATACTTAGCTTTATGCGCATCTCTATTATTTATTTTAAATCATTACATTAATAAAAATGATAGTCCAAATGGTAAAATTTTTGATTGGATTATTAATCGAAATTGTTTTCTGTATCTGTACAACTGTGACGTCAAAACAATTTACTGGAAGTAAGTTTGTTAATTTTTATAGAGTTTACTTTTGTTAAACGTATGTTTTTCTTTTTTTAAGCACTGTTTACGTAACAATATTGATTATCAAACTTTGTATTTAGTTCCAAAAGGCAATGTTTCTGTGGACGAGATAATAAGCCTCCAGCAATCGGACAGGACAATAACATGTCTTAATCGATTTCTTAAAGGCTGTTTTGTCAATTTTAAAGAAATGTATGTTATCATTTAATTTATAAACATCCGGTGGGGTTACCAATATTAAATAAAAACAACAACAACTTATCTTACAGTTCCAAAGGCCGTCAGTAAAGGAAACGTTCTCCAAGCTGTTATTGAACATGTCCGATTATACGACACACAGAGTATTATTTGCTGTATTAAAACTGGTGTTAACGATTAGAGTGCTTCAAACAATCATTTATATTACATAATGCTTCCAAACTTATAATAAGTCAGCGGCTTATGATTAATTTATGGAATATATCTTCATCACCGAAACGACACTCAAATTACATGTAATGGCATTGGCTGAAGTAGTAAATCCGAGTATTCAACCACACCGCCATATCCCTAAAAACTACGGAGTTCCGCGATTGACACCATGTGTATCTGAATTTACCGGTACCTAGGGTTCTACACTTTTTCACGACAATCTTTTTTGCAATTATACAAAAAACTATATGCAACATATCTGAATTAAAAAAGGAAGATACGTTTTTATTATGCTTACTACATGCACTGATTCAGATAATTCCTGTGGACAACTAGTTGCATTGAAAAACCACATTGTCGAGGGCGAGTATATGTCACTTCAGTTTACAACAAATCCTGGACAAAATATAACATGGCAAAGAGAGGTTGCGTCACATTATATTGATGTGAAAAGAACTGAGGTTTACAACATGAGAAGTTTTGATGAGGACACAGTACATATGCTTTATTTTTGGGGAACCAGCAGTCGAAATGACAACAGTGGAAATTACAGAGTAAAATGTTTCCAAACATTCTCAAGTCCTGTTTATGTAAATATTGGTAAGACATAGTTTTTATTTATTTTTAATAAACTTTTAACATACCTTAATTTAATAATCTGATTCTGATTTTCTCTATCAAACTAGATGCAAGTTGGAATACGGGATTTTTTTAGAATGCAGTTTTCATTTATTCGGTATTTTTTCTAATCTTAAATTTATCAGGCATATTGGAGACAAATGTATCGGGCTGGGCTTTGCGAAACCATGTGCGATTTGGAAACAAACTTAATTGCATGGCTAGGCGCTGTCGCCGTGACGGTGCGGGTTCGCTCCCAGCTAGAGGCACTATCATTTGAAATTCACCGTAGCGCTTTTTGTGCAGTGTGGCGGCCGTAAAAAGTCTCCCCGTACATATAGTCAATACTGTTATCAGTAAAATAACCTGTTACCGATGTCATGCAGTGATTGTTACGTATATCAGGGCTATCAGATCAACCTTTTTTGGGGATGTCCCGGTTAGCTCAATTGGTTGCGTCGCAGGAATTGCATGGCTAGGCGCTGTCGCCGTGACGGTGCGGGTTGCTCCCAGCTAGAGGCACTATCATTTGAAATTCACAGTAGCGCTATTTGTGCAGTGTGGCGGCCGTAAAAAGTCTCCCCGTACATATAGTCAGTACTGTTATCAGTAAAATAACCTGTTACCGATGTCATGCAGTGATTCTTACGTAAATTAGGGCTATCCGATCAACCTTTTTTGGGGTTGTCCCGGTTAGCTCGATTGGTAGCGTCGCAGGAATTGCATGGCTAGGCGCTGTCGCCGTGACGGTGCGGGTTCGCTCCCAGCTAGAGGCACTATCATTTGAAATTCACAGTAGCGCTATTTGTGCAGTGTGGCGGCCGTAAAAAGTCTCCCCGTACATATAGTCAGTACTGTTATCAGTTAAATAACCTGTTACCGATGTCATGCAGTGATTGTTACGTATATCAGGGCTATCCGATCAACCTTTTTTGGGGTTGTCCCGGTTAGCTCAATTGGTTGCGTCGCAGGAATTGCATGGCTAGGCGCTGTCGCCGTGACGGTGCGGGTTCGCTCCCAGCTAGAGGCACTATCATTTTAAATTATAGCAAAACACCATCTCAGTGGTACCAATGATATCATTAATCACGTGATGTTTGTAAATAAGCAACGAAGCCGAGAATTGTTACTATGTAATGGACGTTTTGCTTTTGTTATCTTAACAACAAAACAAATCAGAATAGGGGCTCTGTTTCGTGGGGGAAATGATGCCTGACGGTGCGGGTTCGCTCCCAGCTAGAGGCACTATCATTTAAAAGATAAAAAGGAACTTTGTAAACCACCGAACATACAGAAGGTATAGATCTACTTATGCGTAATTGAACAATATCTTAAGCTATACTGGCTAGAATAATAAAACAATTCATATAGGACAGGCCGAAATACTCACTGAAAAAAGTACGTTTAGGAGTACTAATAACAGACATACCTATCGTACTCAGAGACCGTAAAAGGACGTTATTGAAACTAATTGAACGTACTGGGAGACTTTTTATAGCCGCAACACGTACAAACAACGCTTCTGTGGTATTAAATAGATAAAGAGGGTATATTAAAAGCCACCGAACATGACAGTAATGAAAATATTCCAGGCTCCTTTGATTTAGAATGTGCAAAGGCATATCAGTTGTAGGGTAAAGGAGGAAAAGAAGTAAGCAAAAGTTTATTTTACCTTGAAGTAGTCTAATAATAAAACGTGTACTAAGAACTTTTTAACTGTACGAAAAATCCCAATTTCATAAAGAACAATATACAGCAAGGGTAGGATAAAAACTTTAAAAAAATCAAATCATGACCTATCATTTCCAAATAGTTAGAAGATCGATACGTGTGTTTTAGGCTGCACCCAAAAGGCTCTGTTACAGAATTCCCGTAAACGCACAATTTATGGTTTATAAACAACAACATATTTAATTTTCTGTTCATAAAATATCATCAAGCTCATATTGTAGTTACGATAATCAAACATCAAATATCTATGTTGTCATCAGAAGTTAAGTTTACAAAAGCACAGTTAATCTGCAATAATCTTGAAATATTATTTTCAGGAAAGGCCCCTACTGTAGAGAAGATATACACGCCAAGTAAACCGGAAGATGAAACTACACAACTTGAAACTTCGACACACATGGAGGATACCGGGGGAATTAAATGCGACACCGAAGAAAGTAACAAAAAAGGTGTATCAATAGGTGTTGGGATCGGTATATCAGTAGGCGTTGTTGTCATAATTATAGTAACTATATTCCTGATGAGATCTAAAATTAAGAAGAGGCGCAACTCACAAACCAAAACAGAGACAGAATCCCATCTGTGTGGTGGCATACAAGTTGCAGGGTAAATTACAGTTTCATCTTAAAGTCTAAAAGTCCATAATTATGATTTTATTGATAATTACGATTTTACTTCTAATAATAATTGTGATATTTAAATTAAGATTCCTAACAACATCTATGTGCATGTATAGGTGTATTTGTTTTATTTTGTTAAAACTGACACGATAGAAGTTAAGAAGTTAACCCATTCGGTTTTAATATGTTTTGTTATACATGTAATGCTGTGTATTTCAGCAACCTTCAGTTGTATGTTAGACATGAGGTCAACACTACCTGATAATACCAAAATGTGTGTTACTTGGGTTTCCTGTTACATACTGATCTTTCTATCTATCATTTTCTTCAGAGGGATGGCTTAATCTTATTATTTTAGGTATACAAGTGGACAACTATGTTTTGATAATGATAGTTTCACAATTTGATTATTGCACATCTTCCCTTATCAATATCTTCCATAAACTTGCAAATACCAATACCCCATCGGTGGGTGTTATAAAATCCCTAAGCAATTTCATTCATCTGTTGATTCATTTTATTTTAGTTAGGTTAATTGTTCAAACCTCGAGATTAAAAACACGTCGGAGGTTTTTGTGTGCTTCAAAACAGACCCCATTCGAAATAAATACCATCTGAAATATAAAATTCCCCAAATTTACCTGTACCACCCAAGTTTAGAACTGTAGTAGCCACAGCTTGTCATTAAATTCCTAAAATTACCTGTACTGTATTTCTTTATTTCAAGTAACATTTACATGAAACTTCTTTTACCGTTTTCGCTAAACCCACAAACACATAGGTAACAAAAAATATCGAAGTTCAAAAACAACAACATCAATAACCAACAATAAACAAACGCAAAAAAGTAAGACACACTTATCTAAGCATAAAAGTAACTATTTTTGTTTTTGTAGAACCAGTAATGAAAGCAGTGTTGCAAATTCCGGTTATGTAAGTAATGTAAGTTTACAATCTACAACACGGAGCAACAATGAGCGGGAATACACAGTTGTACGTTTTAAAATTTGTTATACATGTTATAGGCTACCTTATTTAAATATAAAACGTGAACAACGCATATCAGGAAAGGCAATACTCAGAAAACAGTCCATCAACAAAGAAAATAAATAGTTACTCGTCGTCAGAGCCTGATAGCGTAGCGGTTTTCAAGGGATGATTTTAATCAGATTAGGATTTGGTTGACCAAATTGAAGTACACGATTGTTGTTTTAATTGTTGGAATAAATGTACCTTTTAACAACAAAAACCATATGAACAAAACATAAATACAAGCCGCAACTATGGAGATTCCATTTAAGGTTCTATGATGAGGCTGTGGTCTTTAAACCATAATAATATTGTTTATAACTTAAATTTTGCATGACTGACTAGCTGCATAATGTTGAACTAATCATTAAAGAATTATTTATTAAACGGTTGTAACCACCATGTCAAGATATCCAAGTGCTATTTAAACGATTCTTTAATATGATGCGGTTTGAAATACGGATTGGCATCCTGCCAGTTACATGTATTCAGATTTGTTTTGTTAAACCCGTCAAAAACTTGGTTCTTTCATACAGCATTTGTTTTTAATTAGTAATAAGGCCCGTATGCACCTTCGAGAAACTAAAAAGAAATTTTCTCAAGATTGAACTGCGTTACGATTGCAATATTTAAATAAAAAAATAACGATGATTTCTTCCTTTAAAACGGGGATTTAATGCACAAGTGGGGAATTAGAATGTTAAAGTACTGCAACAGGAAGATTTTATATACTTAGGATAATGTCGATAGAAGAAGTGTAACACGTGTTTTTAACTTTGCAAAGTGGTTAATGAATCATGATATTTTATAAAAACTTTAAATGGGTAAAAACTTTCATCCAAAATTTAATAATATAATTTAAGAAAATTGAGTGGCATTATTTGATTAAAAGAGCTTTAAATTGACATCAAGAGCCTGCAATACTTTTTGTACTTTATATTTTGATTCTTGTCCTCGGGAAAAGTAGTTAAAGAGTCTATTTTAAGGGCTTACCACACTCCTCCCAAGCACGTGTATCGATAAAAAGAAAATTATAAAAATCTCAATAACGACAAAATGCTGTTCAATAAAACTTTGCACAAGTGAATGTTACTAATGTATCTTTATTTTGCATACAGTAAGACACGTTAGAAAAGTAAAGAAAAAAAGCTAGACCTAAAAATTACTTAAAATTCTATTTACATAAATTCACAAAAACTAAGCAATACAAAACAAAATTTTAAATTACCACGTGAGTGAAATGATACTGACAATAAAATGTTGTGTACTTTGTAAAGAACTTTCAACTACTTAAAGAGAAATCAGTGATTGTCATCCGTTTACGCAACCAGGAAGCGACCAGGAAATTGACGGTCACACACACTTTTACTAATATCTCGTAAAGTTTACATATGTAAGTCAAGAGGACACAAGAAATTGTTGTCAGTATCATATTACTCATGTGGGCATTTAAAATGATGTTCTGTGTCGTTTGCTTTTTGTGAATTTATGTAAATAGAAATTGATGAAGTTTTAAGATCTCGCTATTTTCCTTTACTGTTCCAACATGTCTTACCATATGCGAAATAAAGATACATTAGTAACATTCATTTGTGCAAATTTAACGGCATTTTGCCGTTATTGAGATTTTGATAATTTTCTTTTTATCGATGAACATGCTTGGAAGGAATGTGGTAAGCCCTTAATAAAAGTGTACTTGATCTTGAACTAAGAGTGTCAGGTTTGCGTACGTGACACGTTTATGTGTTATGGTCACATGTCAAGATATTTTGAACTTCTACTTTAAATTATGAACTTATATTACGTGCAGGAACTGAGATAAAAAAAATCAACTTTCAATTACACTGTCATTAACCTTAGACCAAGGCTGGTTAAAGTGGTCACATGTACTGAGTTTTTTTGAAAGACCTCTTTTTCAAGTTGAAGTAGAGCTTCGACTATACTTTTCATTATAAACTCGATGAATCGAACCAGCAGGGTTTGCAACTGGGAACAAGTCAATTTATCCCACCGACCTTCTCTGCCTCCACCAAGTATATATCAGTGAAGTGAAACAAGAAATGACGAATGTAGATCCAGATCAGTTGGAATAGATGTGCGGGCTAATTTTACAAATGTCCAAAACTCCTTTTTTGGAACCCGGAGTTATTGGCATTTAGTCCTTGTTCTATTTTTACCTGTCTTAAACAGCCACCTGTGATAAGCAACCACTTTTTGTCAGCCCCTTGGGTGGGTGCTTAATATAGGATTGACTGTAATGCTTATTACACTTAACAACTTTTCTAAGTATACGAGGGACGTTCAATATATAATGAGACTGTGTTCATATCTTTTATTCTAAACATTTTAAGGCTATATACAATACATAATAACAAAGTTCATTCATTTCTAAATACAATACAAAAAATATTTAAAAAATTCGAAAAACAGTTTTAAAGTTACACCATTTATAAGAAGGCCATGTTTGCATCATCACTCCCGGGCAACAAATATGTCGCGACGTCACCAACGTCGTTCGCGTATTAAATGTCGTATAATGCTTTATCACATTCATAGTTTTTTCAAAATACGCTCTGGAATGCAGAACACATATGTTGTGGAGTGCAGCCCGCTGACTTATGACTTATTAAATGATAAAAATTAATGCAGGAATGATAAATATATTAAAACTAAATAAACGAATTCTTATTTTTCATTATGATTTTTATCTAGATTCAAAAACGCCGATATGTTTATAATTCATGAACTTCTAAAAGAATTATTCATCACTATTATTTATTTAATATTAACTTACTTTTTTTATGCTTAAATCTTTTGTCAGTATGCATGCGCAGTTACTACGCTCATATCAGCAATTTCGGCAAGCTCCCGCACAGATAAACGTCTGTCGGTATCGAGCGTTGGCTGAATTGACGCGACGCTTTCCCGGACTTCTTTCTGCCGGACCTATGCTAGTCATTAAGTGTTGAATGTCCCTCAGAGAACATTGTGTGCCATCTTAATACTAATGCACAACAAACACTGTCTTTCCCCTTAGCCTCTTGTAACATTACAAACGTTTCCGTTGCCAATTTGCCTAAATTCATACAAAACTTAATGTTTGCCCACACTTCAAGACGTTCTTGTGTCAAAATTTTAACGTGACAACTAGTTAGGGTAACCGTGAACAAATGCTGAATATTTCAACGTTTTAAGACCAATCGACATCATTTTTTCAGATGATGTAAATGATATAATGTACATATTATTGGCGGATTTTGATGTAAGTGCAAAAATAAGTTCTTACTTTACCTTTAAGTTATATAATTATGTACGTCATTAAAATGCAGCATGGACGGGGGCGATTACGCGTTACCATGGTTTTTGGAATGATCATAATTTCTATGTCGCATTTTATTTTTCTACCAATGCTGGCATCTTGATCAAACTGATCTGCCCCAAACTGGGTTGGACTATAAACAGTAATAAAACATTAAGAGCAGTCAGTTGTTTGTCATTTTGAATGAAGTTGTACTAATAAATCAGTTAGTATCAATTGCATGGTTTATGAAAAGTTTTAGGGCAATAGCCAAAACATCAAGCCAGTAATGCCACAGAACGAAGGTGTATACTTAGAAAAGTTGTTTAGTGCACATTTGTAAAAAGTAACTGCAACGAAAAATAATTTGTATTTACTCTTGAAAAAGGACCTAAGTCCAAAACTTTAAATATAGACTAAGACCAAGACGCAATAAGTGTAGACCCGTATCAGATGGCAGGGATGTAGCAGCTGATCCAGATCTACACTGGTCAAACACAAAATCAACCCCATATCATAGTAAATGGAGTAATGGTTAATGCCTTTAAACAACATCACAGTTGAATATAAACCAGTCCTCAAAATCACAGAACCAAATCTCAAAATCTTATAAAAAAATCTATATACTTTTATTAGTTATGATTCAGTATTAATGTATTTAAATTCAAATTATTTCAGTACAATACTACAGCCCTACAGTAACTCCGGGATATAATAATGATCTCCTTCCCAATGCCGATAAACCGTGGAAGTACAGAAATCTGCCTACCTTAACATTTAAGAAAAAAAGAAATACATTTGATATATTATCATAAAATGGTCTACAGTAAACCATCTTTTACAGCTTTAAAATCTTTAACCTACTCGTATATCCGATCCTCTTAATCGTCCTTGGACGATGCAAGAGATTATCTAATTATACATTTCTGCAAATCGTGGATAAATGGAACCGTATTATTATCCGGCATTTTGCTTCTGCTTGTATTATAGACGTTTAGTTTACATTTAGAAAAAAAAAAGTAGTCTATTGTATGACCTTTTGCAAAGTCATTAGAAATATCAATGACGTTCTAAAGTAAATTATTTTATCGATAATGTGATAATCTTATAAAACTAGGTTAAACTCTGATTACGAGCCCATAACTGCATACCGACGGTAGACAAGGAAGTAAAAATATACAACAACATTTATTCTAACCTTCAAAGATGCGTCTTTAAGTGTTAGAAATGTGTTTATTTGATAAAAATAAAATTTCTCACTTAAATAACCAAAACAAACATTTTATAAGCTGAAAAACTATACCATCTGCATTTAATCTTTGAAAAAGTAAAACGTCAATTAAAAACTGGCAAATCAGGTAAACATTTAAAATGGCGGAGTCAGTGCAGTTTAGTCGTTCTGTACTTGGAGCATCTGATGAAGTCAAGGACATTTACTGTGAACCTTGTCAAAAAGATGGAAAAGTAGCGATAGCCGAGGGTTACTGCAAAGAATGTCCTGAGTATCTTTGTGGTCAGTGTTACAGGAGTCACAGAAGAAATAAGGTTTTAGCCAACCATGTGTTACTCGACAAGGACACAATGCCAATAACTTCGGGTACCAAAAAAGGAGTTTTGGACATCTGTGAACAGAAATGCACCGTTCACTCGGATAAAGTGATAGAGCTTTTCTGTGAGACATGTGACAAACTTGGATGTACTATCTGCATTACAATTGATCATCGTCTATGTGATAAAGTGAAACATATCCCCGACATTGCTAAAGACTTGAAAAATAGTCAAGGATACACGGTGTTTCAAGAATGGATCAAGTCAACTACAGATAAACTGTCTGAAATTGAACAGAAAATACAAAGAAATGCTACATCCAACAAAGCAATGCAAAAAGTGGCAAAACAGGAACTTTCACATCAAAGAGCTCACATTAATCAATTTTTTGACGAACTGGAGAAAAAGCTGGATGATCAGATTCTTACAATAGAGAAAAGAAACAAAGATACCCTAAAATCAGCTTCTGACAAGCTAAAACCAATGAAAAAAGATTTGGATCAAATAAAGAATGACATAGAGGCAAAGAAAACTGGACAAAATTGTGAATTGTTTATTTCTATGAAGAAGAGCACGGAGAAAATGAAGACTTTCGACGATAAAGTTATCAAACTGCTGGGGGAACTAAAAATACAACAGTTTACACTGAGACCTTCAGAACAGATCCAGACTATGATGAGAACTACTACAGAGATATGCAAAATATCAACAGCCGTAATCACTACAGAGATCTCTAAAACACCGGCAGCGAGAACCACTACAGAGATCAGCAGCAAACAAACAGCTAGGCCCACTAAACAGCTCTCAGGAACACCAAAAGCCAGACTTGAGTCAATCATTGACATAAAAATTAACAAAGACAAAACAGAGCCTAATATATATAGTCTCACCACAATTCATGGACACTACTGTGTTGTAGCGGATGACAAAAACAATAGTATTAAGGTGGTTGACACAAAGAGTAAACAAGTGACTTCGGAGATAGGCATTGAAGCAAAGACTATTTGGTCAGCAACGTCAGTAAGTGATGATCAGATTGTTGTATCAGTATTGTTATCAGGTTGCAAATATCAAATCCAGTTCTTCTCAGTATCAACATCTGGGGTCATACAGAGTACCAACCAGCTGTATTATGTTGATGACTATTATATGGACATGGTTCATTGTAAAGGTAACATTTATGGAATTAGTCGTGTTAAGATAGATATCCTCAGCATGACAGGGAAGATCATCAGAAGAATCCAAACAGATGACAAAGGTGCTGATCTGTTTGTTTATCTGGTAAAAACAGCTCTAAGTCCTGATGGACAAACAATTTATGTAACTGACTATACCAAGAACAGTGTTACCAGTTCGACCTTGGATGGGAAAGTCAAGGTCACCTATACAGACAAGGACCTGCAGATACCTTGGGGTATCGCTGTGGACAAGTATGGTTATGTGTATGTACGTAGCTGTGGTACAAGCAACATTCAGCAGCTGACTGCAGACCTCAATAAGGTCCAGGTTCTCATAGAAGGTGTTGTTGGGAATAACCTGACCTACTCCAGCACTGAGAACAAACTTTACATTGATGCCAATAAAAAGATCAATGAATATTCCTTGGATTATAAATAAACAAACAAAAATACCAAGATAATTTAACGAAACTTGAGTAAATGAAATATTGGTCAGTTATAAAGTTAATCAAATGTACATATTGATGTGTTGCTTTCTGCAATTAAAAAGGAATAGTCATCATATATGATTTGACAATCAACCATGCTCCTGAAACAAACACAGATGTATCAGTGCATTTTGATTATAATTAGTGATTCCTCTTTTATGCCAATAGAACTCATCAGAGAGCCAATGACTGGCAAATGTTCAGAAAGTAAATGTATATATGAATTTCAAAACTGTTACACCACTTAGAACACTATCTTAAGTGATAGTTAAATATAGATTTAAGCAGGTCATCTTATTGTTCGTTGTTTTATTTTAACCTGTTTGCAAATATACTTCCTTAGGTATTTTAGTTGTTATTCAAAAAAAGTTTACATGTTTGCTATTTGAATTCATTTAAGGAGAAAAGAATCATTTTGATCCTCTAAACTTGTTAAAACTGCCCCAAAATAAATGGTGTGAGACACGTTACAACGAATATGACATCACGACATCACAGTGAATATGACATCATGGCATCATAGTGAATACGACGTCATGACATCACAGTGAAATGACATCACAGTGAATATGACATCATAGTGAATATGACATTATGACGTCACAGTAAATATGACATCATAACATTACAGTGAGTATAACATCATAGTGAATATGACATCATGGCATCACAGTGAATATGACATTGTGACATCACAGTGAACATGACATCATGACATCACAGTGAATATGACATCATTACATCACAGTGAATATGACATCATGACATTGCAGTGAATATGACACAATGACATCATAGTGAATAGGACATCACAGTGATAATGATATCATGACATCAAAGTGAATATGAAACCATGACATCACAGTGAATGAAACATCACGACATCACAATGAATTCGACATCATGACATCCCGATAAATATGACATCATGACATCACAGTGATTTAGATATCATGACATCCCGAAAAATATGACAGCATGACATCACAGTGATTAAGATATCATGACAAAACAGTTTATATGGCATCACGACATCACCATGAATATGACATCATGACATCACAATGAATATGGCATCATGACATCACAGTGAGTATAACATCATAGTGAATATGACATTATGATATCACAGTGAATATGGTAGTGTGACATCACAGTGAACATGACATCATGGCATCACAGTAAATATGACATCATTACATCACAGTGAATATGACATCATGACATTACAGTGAATATGACATCATGACATCACAGTAAATATGACATCATAACATCACAGTGAATATTACATGATGACATCATAGTGAATATGACATCATGACATCACAGTGAATACATTATGACATCATCGTAACACAGAGAATAAGGCATCATGAAATGAAAGCGAATATGACATCATGTCATCGCAGTGAAACTGACAACAAAGTCAATATGACACCATGATGTCGCAGTTTAAATAACATGATGACATTAAAGTGAATATGACATCATGACATCAAAATGATTATGACATCACAAAATCACGTGAATATTGCATAATAAAATCACGGCGCATTAAACGTCATGAAATAACATTTAACATGTCTTTGACATCTTTGAATATGACATCATGATGTCACAAAATCAATCCCTAAGGAAGGCCTATGGTCTGTTGGATAAATAAAAACAATGTGACAAACTGTTGTTTATACATAATTTCAATATTGCATTCAAAATAAAATACTATGTCGTCAAATGCTTATGAGATTTCCTAAGTCCACAACAGCGAAAGATAACCGCTGTGTCATATTAACCTTTTACTCCATACATAACACTTTCATCGCATACCTGAGAAAACAGTTTAGGCCCAGATCATCTGGCACATATGTGTCAGCTGATCTGGATCCTTGCTATATGCTAAATCGTCAAAAATAACATAATGAATTTATAAGTGAACTGTGTAGATCCAGATCAGACAGCACATATTTGTCAGCTGATCTAAATTAACACTATTCGCCCACGCAATTAAAGCATATCCATGGAGTAAAGGATTTGAAACAATATCAGTATGTTTAAACATTTATTCCATCTATACACCTTTTATCGCACGGGCGATTGGAATATGCAATGTACACTTTTGGATTCATTTGGTTTTATCTAATCATTAGACAAGAAGCAATCTGTGTAGATCGTGATCAGACAGAATGTGACAGCAGATCTGGATCTACACTGGTCGCACACGCAATATATGCAGTAAACAGATCATATATAGTACGGCAATAGACATTACATTTATAATTTAAAATACAACAAATCTTTATTCTGGCTGATATCGATATCAAAAATGTATTTTGACAAAGCACTAACGACATTCTTATAAAAGAGACACAACTTCTGAAAACGAGTGCCAATATGCAACAACAGTAATGTCTACTTTCAAACATCGAAATTAGGTTATAAAAATCAGCACATCATATGAACCACACTATTGACCCCTTAATGATATTGACCCGAATAAAATCATGGGTCCATTGACGCTTTGTATGACTTGAAAATGTGTCCATAGGACACGGATGCCATCACTCCTTCCGCAATAATAATTTTATTGGCATTACTATATGCATGTTTTCGCAAAAAAACATTTACATTCATCTGCACAACTTAACCTTAACGTATGAAAGAGTTTCCTCATTGCAACACCTTAAGTTATCTCAATTGTGTACCACATGATTTTCAGGTCATGAAGTTAGAGCCTAGATAAAAGAGCCAATGGAAACAATTATTTGTAGAGTCAGAAATAATGCAAGCATAGAAAATAAACACACTTTCAGAGGGACAAAAGTGGTTTTTGAAATTAGTATACCTTGGATAAAGTAAACCGTAAGAAATAGCTTGGCACTCGTCTAGCTGGTTGAAATTAAGTGTCAGGGTTTTTTTCCTTGGTATATTTTAACATAAAAGGGGAGCCAATATATCATAACAAAGGGGCGGGAAACATACATTAATACACTTACACCATAAGTTGTAATATTAAGTGAACTTGTTAGAGTACAGCAATCCCCAATCATTGAGACCCGGTCCGAATTAAAACGTCACAGCATATTTGAAGCCCACAAAATTACTAACCAATGTTTACAATCACTCGGCGCAAAGTTATCGGTTTTTTTCCGTACGTGGGCCGTAAGAACGCAGATCGCGATGACGTCATTCATATAAAAGTTGTAAACACAAAATCATGCAAACATGGATTTAAGAAAAAGACGAGGAAAAATAGAGATTCTTTAAGTTTTAACTTCATTACAAGGTAAACAAAGAAAGATGTAAATGTTATACGGCCCATCCCGGTAACGGCTTTTAGTGGGGAATACGTCATCAATTTATGCACTTCTTCATAATTAGCGACCGTCGCCTGCCGAGAGTTGCCGAAATCAGCTCGGAAAGATTCGCTGTTTGTTTTGTAAACAAGGTAAACGATCCGCAAATCATGCTGAAAATCAATACGATAATACCCTTTTCTTATTGTTAGGTTTATTTTTTGTGTTATTATGCATACAGGTGAAATCTAAAATGTTTAGGTTAATAAAAAATATGCTGTTTGACAAGTTTATTGGGCCTTTAAAATGCCAGAACCTGTTTCTGCTAAAAGCAGTTCTCACTACTGGCAAGAGTTTGGACTTTTATAAGCTATTTTATACTGATATTCAAAAATAAGCAGTAAAATCGAATCACCAATGATATGAAATCAGTAGAATAATAATTCTGAAATGAAATCAGAAGAATAATAATTCTGATATGAAATCAGTACAATAATAATTCAGCAGTGTTATGGAATCATCAGCGACATCGAATCAGCTTATAGTTCTTATCGGCGGCGTTTTCCCATCAGCAGTGATAACAAATCATCAGCGAATCAACAATTGCATCAAAACAAAAGTGATATCGATTCTACAGTGATATTGAATAAACATTGTTATTTAACTCAACAGCAATATCAAATCAGCAATTATATCGATTAGACAGTGATTTCGAATTGGCAGCAATATCAAATCAACAGTGAAAGCGTATTAGCAAAGATTTTGAATGAGCTGTGATGACGAATTTCTGTGATTTTATATCAGCAGTCATATCGAATAAATCAGCAGTGATATCAAAACAACAGTTCTATCGTATCAGTAGCGATATAGGACTAACGGTGATAAATAATCAACAATATTATTGAATCACATAGATGAGGTGAAATATCGAGTGATCGGTACATTGTTGTAATATGTGTTCATAAAATGAAGAAATTCTGTTGTTCTGTTTATTATGTTTTTAAAAAATAAACGTGTTTTCCCATTTAAAAAGTCACAAATGCAACTTTATTGCGAGCCCTATGACTGACGCTTAAACTAACTCAGTCACAGTCGAAGATGCGCATTGTTTTTGTTTTAAGTCCCAGACTGACTTCGTTACTCTCTCCATAATAAGTGAACCTGAACATCTTTGTTGTCAGACTGACTTGCTAACTTTCTCCGCCACAAGTGAACAGTAATCGTTGTTATAAGCCCTTACTTGAGATGCTAATTTTCTCAAACTCTATATGGCAACTAAGCATATTGGTTTAAAGTTGCAAACACACATGCTTATCTGCACCTGAGCAACTTGATTGCAAGACTGACATGAAATTTTCTCTTTCATCGCAATTGCATCTTTGCTGTAAGCTCTCAAACTAACATACTTTCTCCTCTATCCCAAATTCACCAGAAAGCATATTATTGAAAGCCCTCGGACTGATATCGCAACAGTCTTGGGATTTTTATTTTTATCCCTCCGGCTAATATGATTACATTCTCCAACAATTTAAGCATTTTCGTTTTTAAAACTCATTTCCTAATTTTTTTCTCAAACGCCCTCAAAATTGCGTTTTCTCCTCGATAATTAAAATTTCCTAGTTAACTTCTTTACTTTCACAAAATACAGAAAAAAAGTTTATTTTTAATATACTTTCAATGTCAACAAAATGTGTTTTCAAACATTTGTTTAGAGACCAATGCAAAGACAAATACAAAGCGAAGTTGTTCTTGTGTTGTCAACATTTTGGATATTAAAACAAGAATTTTCAGTGACAGCAAAATAACTGCTAAAGCACTGTGTTAGTAAAACAGCATTGGTTATAAACCGCTTCTATAAATGTCAGCTACAAACTTTATCAGTAAACAAGTAAACGTATAAATCTTTTACTCAAACAAACTTTTAAATTAACACATTTGCCAACTTATGTTAACATTTTGTTTGCCATCTTACATTTTACTTGTAACCGTAGTTTAAATTAGCATATAAAAAATTCAAATCTTTGTCAGTTCGCATCTTGACACTTTTATTCAATTTTACATTTGAAATAAGACTTATGTAAGTGTATGGTAAATATCAGATCAATACAACACATTTTATACCACAAAGAAACCAAGACGCATGTTACCACTTGCTACCAATCCCAACGGTTTATTTGTGGTAAAACTTGTTCTATTTGGCATCAAACAAACAAAAACTAGTAGTTCATTAAATTCTATAAATGAACAGTTTGTATGAATTATTGTGTAAAATACATTATATTAAAATTTAGTAGACCTCAATACACATACAAACATAAAAATAATCAAAGCATTTCGCTTTTTGTATGGAAATTCACTATTTTTGTAACATATTTAGCACTAGAGGATAAACAAATTCCAGGAAAGCAATTCATTGGTAGGTTTGTTTTGCTATTTTATCAATCAGGGTCATATATTTTATCCAGTTCACATGTACTGTAAATTTTGAAAAATGTTTTAACATAGGTGCACTATATTCAAGCCTTAGGTAAAATATCTGCAACCAGTGATGACCCGCTTAGTCCGCACAGATAATGAATATATAGTCAATTCATTCTTTAAAAATAACCTTCTTCGCCTCCCAACACAGGATTTGAATCAAGGTTAGTCTATGGAATAAAATAATACTTAAAAGTAATTGCTGGCCATTTCTGATCGCTCAAAAGTATGCTAAGAGAGTAATAAATGTTTATTAGCAGCCGTGTTGTAATGTGCAATTATTAATTTATAGAGAATAAACAGACAATGACTAAAGATCATCACATCAGTCTTAAATCTCAAGCATCAGATTGGCTGAAATGGAGACCAGTTCCATTTTAGCAAATCAGAAGATTGAGATTTGAGACTGATCTCCAGTTTAAGTTCTATTATCTTGGACATAGGTTGTTCACAAAAGTATGCAATGTGGAGTATCCATACAGTGTTAACAATTTCTGTTTTTAATTCGCATACCCATATCATGCTGCCTAGCTCATTCAATCTCAACTCAGTTCATGGTATTGGTATGAGGTAAAAAAAACAAGTATTGTGATAGTAAAAGTTACTGTGCAAGTGATATACGAATAGTTACAATGGGAAGAAAAATTTTACTTTGTTGGCAATCATCAAAACATACATTCCAACAAGGTTTTCTAATACAGAACCGATAAAGTTGTTGGACAACCAATATTTAATCAAACCAATCCAACTTTAAAATCATACACTTAACTCTCTTTTCATAGAAACATTTTAAGCTACAAGGTTGATAATAGTCACTATAGAAGTAGCATGTACAGTAAAATAAGTCTTTTATTTATTTCAAACGGATGCTACCAACTGTGAAAATTCCAAAGTTCTCTTAACGAAAATCATTAAATGAAACATTCTGACATTTTAATTCTTTCCGGCGCTTTGAACAATTCATTGTGAAATATTAAGCACCCAAACTGATCAGCTGGGGTTCAGCCTCTCCCGCCCCACCCGGCCTGACTTTAAGCAGATATATCGTGGTTTAAGTTGTTACAAATGGTTTGCTCTAGGTCAACAATATAATTATGAGTACTAGTTATAATGATATTCTGGAGATAGGTCTGTTTGAGAATAATCACATTATTTGCTTTCAAACTTTTACATTTATATATATATATATATATATATATATATATATATATATATATATATATATATATATATATATATATATATATATATATATATATATAAAACAAAATTACTTTAGGAAGACCAACTTAACACCTCCAATATGTCAATGCTAACCCAGCAAGTGATAGGAAGACTTTATGCATTTGTAAAAATCATTTATATATTAATACGTTATATATTCATTTCTTTCATTTTCCAAGATATTTAACTGATTTTATATTAATAATTTTACCTCCTATGCTTGTAGGAGTAGCTTATACAAGACTTGCAGGATATTTTTTCATTTTTCTACAAGTAATATTAAATTACAGTCCACCCCTTCTTCAAATAACACTCAGGTGAAAATCCGAAAGTGTTCTTTTGGGGCAGGTGGTCTTTATTCACATGTTAATTTTTGTCATTTAAATCAATCATTAGGGCAAATTAATTGTGGCATTTATTCCCATCAGTCTTTGTTTACAGTTGCTCTTTAAGATAGGTTAAATGTAAACATGAATTATTACAATTATTAATAACGTGTAAATATGAAAGATTACAGAGTTGAAGAGTATCTTGCCTAATATATATCAATAACTAATTAACATACTTGCTTTACAATTTGACTTTTAATTGAACTTAACCATGGCTTAAGATAATAGAACTAAAATTAGGTAAAGTCTTAGATCTAAAACATCTGAATGGTAAAAGTCCTCTTAACCAATTAGATACTTGAGATTTGAAACTGATCTCTTTTCTCAGTTCAATTAAAGTTGGCTTTTATGTTCCCATTTTTATTATTTCACATTATTGAGAGTTCCTGATTCTGCTAGAAACAGTTCGTATTGGAAGATCTTAGCTTATTTTGTTCTGTGCTTGTAATTATTATAGTGTTATTAAATAAAATCAATAATGATATTGATAAAGGCCTTTTAAAAGAAAGTGTCAAATGCAACCAAAACAATGGTATTAATCGTCTCCATATTAACGCTTGACTCCATTACTCAATGATATAGGATGTTAATGGCATAAATGAAAGTGTAGATCCAGATCAGCCGACTCAGAAGGAACTTCACTGTGACCAATGTAGATCTTCGTAGCATGTCATGAGTGTGCCAGCTGATATGAATCAACAAGGATGACATATTTTATTAATCCCGTATAAACGGAGTAAAGGATAAAACGTTTTAAATCGACCATCATGTTTTTAATGTAAACAAGTCCTCAATATCACTGAATTAAATCTTAAATTTTACTTAAATTATACCCCGGTATTGTCCAACTGTAGTCGGTATATTTCGTTAACTTTACGATCTAAATTTAAATCAATATGTTATGTATAACCAATTTTAATAAGCTACAAATTGTAAGAACCCGGCTTAGCGCAGTCGGTAAAAGTGTTTAAATTCGAGAATAAAGATGTAAACTCGTGGGTTCAAATTAATGTTTTAGCCACTTTTGTTTGTTTTATTTTAATTTTCAAATCTCCATTCTTTTAAAACTCGCATAGACTGTAATTTTTCTGTGTAAACTACCGGTGTAGTGTGAAGTATTTTATAACTGAATATTTGGCGTGTATGGGCTAAAATAAAATGCATTTATAGCCTATACGTTGCATAATGTCACAAATAAAATTGTAGAAAAACACTATTCAAAGGGTATTCTAAAACCAAATGTACGAGTAGTAAAACGATTTCAAATGATTTTTACAAGTAAAATGAGTAGTAAAACGATTTCAAATGATTTTTACAAGTAAAAAAAAAAGGTGTATTTTTATAAAATAATGTTTGTAAGGATTCGAACCAGAGACCATCAGATCCGTAGTCCGGCATGTATACCAATACACCACAACTCACTGACGTTCGGAGTGAACAATTATATCAATTTGTTCTCTGGTTACATGTACGTACCAGTGTTTTTCCTATGACTTTTACGAAATTTAATGAGGTGCCAGGTCAATATTGTTGGACAATATATATAATGATTCAGTCACACTTGATCATCGTCAATGTGATGAAGTGAAACATATCCCTGCAATTGCCAAAGACACGAAACACAGTCAAGAATTCATCGTTTTTCAAGAATGCATCAAGTCCACAGATGAAACCACAACAGAGATCAACCAAACACCAACAGCAATATCCGCTACAGAGATTGGCCAACAAACACCAACAGCAAGAACCACTACAGAGATGCGCAGAACATCAACAGCCAGAAAATCTACAGAGATCTGCAAACTCGAGACAGTCATTGACATAAACATTAGCAAAGACCAAACTGAGCCTCATATTTATAGCCTCCCCATAATTGTAGCAGACATTTATAACAAAAGCATTAAGGTGGTTGGCCTAAAAAGTAAACAAGTGACCTCAGACATAAACATTGAAACACAGCACATTTGGAGAGTGACATCAGTAAGTGTTGATCAGTTGTTGCATCAATATAATTATCAAATGTTAGAGATCAAATCCAGTTCTTCTCTGTATCACCATCTGGAATCATACAGAGTACCAATCGGGCGAGGAATGTCGATGACTTTTATAAGTGTATGGTTCATTGTGAAGATAACATTTATGGAGTATGCGGTTTAAAAAACAACATTGATATTCTCAATATGGAAGGAAAAGTCATCAGATCAATCCATGCAGATGAGAATGGTTTTGCTCTGTTTCGTTCTTTGCAAAGAATAGCTATAAATTCTGATGAACAAACAATATATGTAACTGATGATCTGAAGAATAGTGTTACCAGTTTGACCTTGGATGGGAAAGTCAAGGCCACCTTTACTGACAAGGACCTGAAGGAACCTTGGGGTATTACTGTGGACAAGAATGGCTACGTATATGTATATAGCCGTGGTACAAAACACATTCAGCAGTAGTTTACTGCAGACATCCACAAGGTCCAGGTTCTCATAGATGATGTTGCTGGGATAAACATACTCTACTCGAGCATTGAGAACACACTTTACGTGAGTGACAAGGGCAAAATCTATAAATATTCCATAAATTTTAAATAAAAAAGTAAAATATGCATATAGGAATGGCCACATCCAGCAGACACAGCCTCTCCATACAGCCAAAAAGTAGAGAGGAAAATAGAGCACGGTTTAACAATAATCAGTTTCAAAATGGACGCCACGAACAATTAACGAAAGTGAGAACCCGAGGGGTTACTGCATTGGAACGGTCAGTGGCAAAACAATTTGCCACAGGGGGTTTAAACCAGGTTCTAGGGATCACCAACCTCACACTTGCCCCCACAGGTTCTCCTATCACAAATCAAGTACAAGCTGTCTTGGTGAAATAACTCCAACTCACCCAACAGTTTAACAATGTTGCATGCAACAGCACACAAACATAAAAAAAAACATAAGAAGCTAATAGCATTGCAAAGCCAAAAGGGAAAGTACTCACCACTAAATAAACAAACAAAAATACTTGTAAATAAGTATTGCATGGATTGGTAACGAAAAGTGTATTTTACCAAAATAACTTTTATGACAATGTTCGTCAGTTGATGGTAATGTGTTGATTCCCTGCAATGAAAATAAAATAGTCACCATTTTGATATTAACCATTTGCCTGTTTCAGGCACAAATTTATAAGAGCATTTCCATTCTGAGATACCATGATCGGCATTTCTCTGTCATTCCAATAAAATAGATTGATCATGATTGGCAAAGGCTGCGTTGCTAAACAACCTATGGAACAATAGATATCATATACGAATTAAACAGAGACACCACGTGGAAAGAATTTTAAAGTATTTTAAGCTACGTGTAAATAGTTATGTTGTTTTTCTTGTTTTTAATTTCCACTGTATGCACATATTTGTAATACGATATTGTTTTATTGATTCCATTTATTGTACTGTTTTTGCTGTTTGAATTTAGTTATGGATATTTTTTACTTGTTAAATTATGCCAAAATATTGTTAAATTACGTCACAATAAATGTAAATAATGTTTTACTCATTTTCACCCTGTTACTATGACACCATGATGTTACAAAATAAATCCATGAAGAAGGCCGGTGTGCTGAAACATAATGGATAAATGAACATAATGTGTACATTTTCTATTGAATGTTTATGAGTTTTCCTAAGTCCATACAAGTTAGCGTATGGTAACGCATGTATCATATTAAAGACATTTACATTTACTGTATTAAAAATATATGTTATAAGTATACAAATGTATATATGCTCAACAAAAACAAAGTCTGACACTGCAGTCATAATTTTTTCAAAATCAAATTACCTAGATGTGAGTATTAGTGGTTGGAAATGAAAGTTCTATGTATTTTGAACTTAGCTGTGCATTTTAAAATTTCTTGTGCATAAAACAAGTGCTTTAGCTGTTTTTATGGAAAGGTGCAAACATTTAAGTTTTCATAGTATATGTATCTTATACTTTTTAATAGTGTCAGGTTAAGTTTTTGCTGAATATATAGTACAATAGACAAAGCATTTAAAAATTCAAGACAATCTTTGTGGGGCTGATATCACCTATGCGGTCAAAGCACTGAGTTGTTTCCGATAAAAGGGTGACAACTCTAGAAAACGAGAGCCAATAAAAAACAACAGCATTTTCTAGTATAGTCTCAAAAATTGAAAACAAGATCTGGATGGTTGCAATACGTCTTTTAGATAAAATTTGTGCATGCCAGCAGTCGGAACGACAACCTTATTCCCTTAGACTAGAGATGCCCATAATAATCTTGACCTATGTCGCAGCAGTCTCAATGGGGTATAGTACGTTCGGCGGAGATGTGAGCGTGACGCCAACGTGACATCACTGACGTCATCAACGCCTTGTCATTGCTTTGCAAAAAGACGAAACATGAATTTTGAAATCCATTCAACATGAAAAATATTGAAATATTGGAGATATCGGTTTGATTGAGACTGTTCATGGGCACTATGTAGGATACTTCGTTTCTTACATGTGTATTCGACAGCTGCAGTTCTGGTTGTGTCTTTTTATCTGTAACTGTGTACATCCAATATATCGCTTGTATGTATATTCCTACTGTATGATAGTTGACAGAATATCTCGGTTGTTTACTGTATAGTTCTACAGTACAGATTGGAAGATTTGGTGCAACCAAATAAATCTCAGTTGTTCATAATATATATTCCAATACCTTGGTAGTTCGCAGTATCTCTATTGTTTCAAGTTTCTTTCTCTGATTTTGTAAAATAGAGTTTTGAGAATGTATCTTATTATCATGAATTTTCTGTGATCTCGTAGAGTCTAGTTAATCTCACTTCTTGGCAGCTTATTCCTGTAACTTGGTCGATTCCGGATTTCTGTATACCTGGGCGGCATTTATATTATAATATATCTTAATATATAAGCATTTTACTGTTAGACCTCATATTGGTATGTTTCTTCCTTTTTACAAGTGCACCTGAGCATCTTTATTATAAATGTAAGCTTTCAGACTGACATGCTTTTTCCACCCAAGTCATATATGCTTCTATAAAAGAAAATAGCTTTATTACCACCTCGACCTCGTTTTAACTTTCGTCATTTGAAAAAGGGTATTCAAGATTTTCACAACAGATTTGTTTTAAAACCTGCTGATAAGGCTGCAAATAATGTAATTATAGTGTGACATATACACTATATAAATGTTCAAACTGAAGAGCTTAATAGCACTAATTCTTATACACTGACCTCTTTATCTGAGTGTGATATTATTAATGCAAACATTCTACAAATTACTAAATTCAGAATCAGTGTTGAGCCGAAACAAGACAAAGTACCTACTATGTATTGGTTGCCTAAAATGCACAAAACTTCATACAAAGCAAGATTTATTGCAAACTCTAGTTCTTGTACTACAACAAAATTATCCTTGCTCTTAACATCTTGTCTTACAGCTATAAAAGAACATGTAATAAAGTATTGCGAAAACGTTTTTGAAACCACGGGCAAAAATTTATTTTGGTCTATAAAAAATTCAAATGCTAATCAGTCTCGTTGAAAAAAACTTTGCTAGAGAAAATAAAACTTTTATTGCTTGTAATGAACAAAGGGCATTCTTTGCAGATGGTTCTTGTTGCTGATCTGTTTTTATACTGTTATGAAAGAGGCTTTATGTTATCTCTTTCTACCGAACATCAAGATGATATTATTACAGCTTTAAATAACACTTCGAGGTACCTTGATGATTTATGAAATATAGATAATAACCATTTTCCATCACTGGTTAATAAGATTTATCCAAAAGAACTACAGCTTAATAAAGCGAACACTTCAGAAAAGCAAGTAAACTTTCTTGATCTAAATCTGTCCATTGAAAATGATTACGTCACTACTAAAATATATGACAAAGGAGATGATTTTTATTTTAATATAGTAAATTTTCCGTTTTTAGACGGCGATGTTCCTTGTGCAACCTCTTACGGGGTTTATATCTCACAGCTTGTTCGCTTTTCAAGAGCTTTCAACGATGTGAATGATTTCAATGAACGTAATCTGTGCATTACAGAAAAAACTTTTAAAACAGGGTTTAAATTTACAAACTTAAGAAGATAAAAGGCAATGTTAATTTCTCTCGGTTTTTTGTAAAAACCATCTGTAAATTTAAAAAGAAAGGTTACCAACATGAAGGTTTATGGGGAAATCTTTTCTTAAAAGAACCTAGAAGCTCGATTCGTTTCTTTTATCCCTGTCATCGTGTTCTTGCTGATTTTACCCCATGAGCTCTGGTCTCGGTAAGATCATTGAGTACCTACCCTTTGGCTTTGCAATGCTATTAGCTTCTTGTGTTTTAAAAGGTTTGTGTGCTATTGCATGCAACATTGTTGAGCCGATGGGTGGGTTGGCGTTATTTCATCAAGACAACTTGTGCTTGTTTGTGATACGAGAACCTGTTAGGGCAAGTGTGAGGTTGGTGAACCCTAGAACCTGGTTTAAACCTCCAGTGGCAATTTGTTTTACCGCTGACCGTTCCAAGGCGGTATCCCAAAGGTTCTCTTCTTCGTTAATTGTTTGTGGCGTCCTATTTGAATTGACATACTTATATATAACATGCTCTCTCTCTCTTCCTCTCTTCTTTTTCGCTGCGTGGGGAGGCTGTGTTTTTTTTTTATGTGGCGATTCCTGATATGCATATATTACTCTTTTTTTCCAATCCTTTCCTTTATGGAATTTCATTGCCAGCTTAACTGATACTGTGTTTGAACATTGCCAGCTTAACTAATACTGTGTTTGAACATTGCCAGCTTAACTGATACTGTGTTTGAACATTGCCAGCATAACTGATACTGTGTTTAAACATTGCCAGCTTAACTGATACTGTGATTGAACATTGCCAGCTAAACTGATACTGTGTTTGAACATTGCCAGCTTAACTGATACTGTGTTTGAATTGTATCGCTGTAGGAACATTGAAGTTAACAGAAGTGTGGGGACACAGGGATGACAAATATATCATTCTACCGTATGTTTTTAACGCTTAACCCCATAGGCAAACAGTGTATATCCAGATCGGCCAGAACATCTGTGCCATATGATCAGGATCTGCACTGTTTCCCCTTTGAAGAATAAGGTTATTTCTGACCAAAAAGTGACCAGTGAAGATCCAAATCAGACAGAATAGATGTGCCGGCCGATCTAGATCTAAACTGATCACACCTGCGATAAATCATGTATATATTGTGCAAAGGATTAAGTTAATACTGATGCAAATCTTCTATAAAATCAAATAAGATCTTCCTGCATTCTAATTCAATTTTAGCTTGTTCATCAGCTCTGAAATCTTTGTCAATAAATACACTACTTACTGTTTTAAAAGCGTTAAATTTCATGATTGTGTCAAAAGGGAGATCACTTGTTTTTGGAGTTTTGTAAACTCCTTGCTGCAGTAACTTCCCTTATAAAATATTGTATAATTATAATGAATTATATATCTACAGATTGATTAGCACTGAATTTCGAATAACATCAATACTACAATTTCAGATTTTTCTAAACAATTATTTCTTAGCCAGACGAATATGATCTTAGGACTATTTTTGTTAGGTTAAATTTTTGCATTTGGAACGGCTCTTAAACTGCTCTAGATCTACTAAAAAACTGAATAACTAGAAGTAGTGAAGCCTCAAATACCAGAATACCAATAGAAAGCAGTGGAATGAAGGCAGATCGCTCTATGTGGCACTTTAAGAAACTGTTAAAATAACGAAGCATTAAAATGGAACAAGGTTGGGGTGATACTACACATAGCCATCCATTTATCAATACGGCGAATTCATTTTAATCGTTGGGTACTAATTATCAAGGGTCTCTTGTATACAACATTCAAAGAATTCAAAACCTCAACGAAATATAGAACTGAATTCAAATGGTATTAGAAAAGTAAAAAAAACAACACAAAATTAGATACCAACAAAAAAGCCGACATAATATCGGGCTCGGTTTGATTGCGTCTGTTCACCGGCTGTAATGGAAAAGTATGCATAATAATGCCCGCGCTGCGTATCCCTAAGCAAACTGGTTTACCAAGAATGAATTTGTCCTATAATAAAATTAACTACTCAAATAGTATTGAGTTTAATTCTGACAAGGAAGGCACGTGATAGTAATCCTTTACTCAAGGAGGCTGGTATCCGATGTGCCACCATTGAAGATGAAGATCAGATCTGATCTAAGATATCATCCCATGACGTACAGCATTAAAGACTTTTGCTGACTAACTTCCTCAAGATATGATACATATATTTTTGTAAATATTGAGTTGTGCCCCACTTTGTGCTCGGCGGCATAGTCATAAATAATTAAATGTATTTCGATTACTGCTAATGAACAGGCTCAATCAAACCAAGCCTGAATTATTTAAATTATTTATCATGTTCGGTTGTGTTTTCAAATTTCCTTTTCATCTAACTGACTGTTTTATTACCTGAAGTAAAGGCTTATCCTGCATCCACATACAATTATATTACCTGAGGTAAAGGCTTATCCTGCATCCACATACAATTATATGACCTGAAGTAAAGGCTTATCCTGCATCCACATACAATTATATTACCAGTGCCCAAGGTTATAAAGCTGAGCATGGAAACCAGTCTCAAATCTCAAGCATCTGATTGGCTGAAATGGCGACTGGTCGCCATTTCAGCCAATCAGATGCTTGAGATTTGAGACTGGTTTCCATGCTCAGCTTTATAACCTTCAGCCCTGAAGTAAAGCCTTATCCTGCATCCACATACAATTATATTACCTGAAGTAAAGGCTTATCCTGCATCCATATACAATTATATTACCTGAAGTTAAGGCTTATCCTGCATCCACATACAATTATATTACCTGAAGTAAAGGCTTATCCTGCATCCACATGTAGATCTTTCCAGATTTAGAGGAAATCTTCTGTTGTAAATCCATCTAGAAACCTAGACTTAGTTGTATCAGTGATTCATACCTTACATCTGTTTCTAAATATACTTATCAATAATTAACTGCAATAAGCTGCAATCAACCTTTTTTGTAAAAGGACATATTTATTAAGTCCAAAATTTTGAAATAAAAAATGAAAATTTAATCGTCCAAATTCAGTTTAAGTGCACTAATTGCTAAATTTGTTTGTCACAACACATGTAAAGAAATTGTAAAATTTTCTAAACAATCATATAGGATTTTGATGCAATCCTATTTCAGCATGTATTTTCGTATGGGTACACATGTCAAATAAATTTTAACTCATCTAAATAATGCTCAAAATGCTAAAGATATATGTCACAAACATGAGCGTGTTTTATAACAAAAGCTGCAAGGTGATTTAATACAATACCTTTAAATTATTGTTTTGTATTGTGCATAATATACTGATACACTGTATGACCAAGTCTTCGAAAACACAACATAACATTATTTATATATAATCTAATCAGTTTTGTTTTACATGTGTTGTGATATATAGACATTTAGCAATTCAATTCAATTGATTTTTTTAAAAATAACTGTACTTCTGTTTATGTATACGGGTAGCCCATACAAACGACAACTGATTACGATCTACTATGGTCACGCACACAATAAATCCCATATGGAGTGAAGGGTTATTGTTATTTTTTTAACAAAATATCGATTTAGTCGGCTAACGATTTAGCATTTATTATTATTATTAATTTAGGTTTTTAGTATTTATTTTTATTTATTTTTATGTGTATAAATTTAAACTATTTTAATACATAATAAATTCTTTTTATAAGATATAATTATAATCCCCTTTCCCTAATACTGGTTAATCCCGAAGTACAGAAATGTGCCCTTGTATTGTCTTCAAGTTCATTAAATACAGTAGTCTACAATCTGCACTTACCTTTTGCAAATATTAGAAATATTAATGGTATTTTAATTAAAGCAATTTATCGATAATGTGCTAATGGTATAAACTAGGTTAAACTATTTGATTACAAACCCTAAACTGCATACCGACTGTAGACAAGTACGTAAAAATATACCAATAACATTGATCTTACCCTTCAAATTTGTGTCCGGACGTGTTTGAAAAGACAGGCATATATATTGTAAACAAATCAAATTTCTTACTTAAATAACCTAAACTGACATTCCATAATCTAGAAAAAAAAACTATACGCAACTGGATGGGCTCTATAAAGAAAATAAAACGATAAAAACATGCAAATCAGGTAAACATTTAAAATGGCGGAATCAGTGCAATATAGTTGTTCTGTATTCGGAGCATCTGATGAAGTCAAGGAAATTTACTGTGAACCATGTGGCGAAGATGGACTTGTAGCACTAGCCGATGGTTATTGCAAGGACTTCCATGAATATCTCTGTACACGGTGTTACAGGAGTCATCGAAGAAACAAGATGTTAGCCAACCATGTGCTGCTCGGCAAGGACTCAATGCCAATAACTTCGGGTTCCAAAAAAGGAGTTTTGGATATCTGCAAGGAGAAATGCAACATTCACTTTGATAAAGTTATAGAGCTTTTCTGTGAGACATGTGACAAACTAGGATGTACTATCTGCATCACAATTGATCATCGTCAATGTGATAAAGTTAAACATATCCCTGACATTGCTAAAGACTTGATAAATAGTCAAGAATTTACTGCATTTCATGAAAGCATTCAGTCAACTGCACATAAACTGTCTGATTTTGAACAAATATTACAAGCAAATGCTACATCCAACAACGAAATGCAAAAACTTGCGAAAAAAAACTAAAACGACAAAGAGCTGAAATTAACAAATTTTTTGACGAACTGGAAAAAAAGATGGATGATCAAATTCTAACTATAGAGAAAAGAAACAAAGATTCCCTGAAATCAGCTTCTGAGAAGCTGAAGCCAATGAAAAAAGATCTGAATCAAATAGAGAATGACATAGAGGCAAAGAAAGCGGGACAAAATTGTGAGTTGTTTATTTGTATGAAGAAGAGCAAGGATAAAATGAGAACTTTCGATGATAAAGTTAAATTGCAAGGGGAACTAAAAATACAACAGTTTACACTGATACCTTCAGAACAGATCCAGACTATGATGAGAACTACTACAGAGATATGCAAAATATCAACAGCCGTAATCACTACAGAGATCTCCAAAACAACGACAGCGAGAACCACTACAGAGATCAGCAAAAAACAAACAGCCAGAACCACTACACAGTTCTCTGGAACACCAAAAGCCAGACTTGAGTCAGTCATTGACATAAAAACCAAAAAAGACAAAACAGAGCCTAATATATATAGTCTCACCATAATCCATGGAAACTACTGTGTTGTAGCGGATGACAAAACAATAGTATTAAGGTGGTTGACACAAAGAGTAAACAAGTGACCTCGGAGATAGGCATTGAAGCAATGGGCATTTGGTCAGTGACGTCAGTAAATGATGATCAGGTTATTCTATCAGTAACATTATCAGAAATGAGACACCAAATCCAGTTATTCTCTGTATCAACATCTGGTGTTATTCAGAGAACCAATCAGCAGTATTATGTTGAAGACTATTACATAGACATGATTCATTGTAAAGGTAACATTTATGGAGCCCATCATGGTAAGATAGAGATCCTCAGCTTAACAGGCAGGATCATCAGATCAATCGAAACAGATGACAAAGGAGCTGAACTGTTTGGTCGTCTGGTAGGAATAGCTCTGAGTACAGATCGACAAATATGTTATGTAACTGATGATAGAAAGCACAGTGTCATCAGTTTGACCTTGGATGGAAAAGTCAAGGTCATGTATACTGACAAGAAACTGAACGATCCTTGGGGTATCACTGTGGACAAACGTGGCTTTGTATATGTACGTAGCTGTGGTACAAAACACATTCAGCAGCTTACTGCAGACCTGAACAAGGTCCAGGTTCTCATGTGAATGGGACTAACATCACGCACTCCAGCACTGAGAACAAACTTTACACTGATGCCAATGAAAAAATTAATGAATATTAAGTGGACTAAAAATAAACAATCAAAATACTTGAAAATAACTTGAATTGTAATATCAAGTACATTTAACCAAAAGAAGTTGATTAAATGATAATATTGTTCAGTTACAAACTTTTTCAAATCTGCATTGCTTATGTGTTGCTTTCTGCAATTCAAATGGAAGAGGTATGGTTTTGATTATCAACCATTTTCCCGAAACATACAAAAATGTATTAGTGCATTTTGGTAATGACATAGCATTTGTGATTTCTCTTCCATGCCAAAAAAACTCAACAGACTGATAATGAATGGCAATGGTTTCTATAAACTGAATGGATAAATAAATTTAAAAGTGTGACACCACAAAGAACAAACTCTGAAGCGCGAGTTTATATATGTAAGCAGGTGTTTTATTGTGGGTTTTTTCAGTGTATGCACATATTTTAATAAATAATTATTACAGTTTTTTTCCATATATTTTTCTTGTTATAATAACTTGTCTCCCTATAAAAGACTTTAATCGCTTGGGAAAACACATTAGATCCAGATCATCTGGCCTATCTGTGTCATCTGATCCAGATAGATCTACCCTATAAGCTATATGGTCAAACTAACCTAATAAAGGAGAAAATGTACATCAAAATCAGACAGCACGTTTATGTCAGCTGAACTGGATTTACACTGTGTGCCCGTGAAGTAAAGCCATATCCATGGAGTAAAGGGTTCAAAGCAATTACAGTATTCTTTAGCCATTTACCCCATATAAATACATTTTATCCCATGGGCGAACTGAGTTGATCCAGATCAGCTGGCACACTCGTGCCATCTGATCAGAATCTGCAGTTTTCACTTTTTGATTAACTTGGTTTCTGATCAAGTGCACTATATATGGAGTTAAGGGATAGAACATAGGACTACAATAGACATCACAATAAAAATACAAAATTTAAGTCTGGCTGATATCCATTTCGACAGTCTATTCGGTCAAAGCACTAACGCTATTCTGATAATATAGACACAACTTCTGGAAACTAGAGCCAATATTGAACAAAAGCATTTTCTTCCTTCAAAACCAAAAATGAGGTTAGGCTTTAACGATCAGCACAAGCCAGCAGTTCAAACAATAGCATAATCACCTGAGCCACTCTATTGACCCCATAATGACCCTAATCTGAATAAAAGCATAGGTCCATTTCCCGCTTTGTAAGATACACATGTCCTGTACTTCAAAACTAGAAATATATCCACATTTTTCATGGCACATTGATGCCCTTGAATGAGAAATTTTAGGTGTATCATGGTTGGTGAACCAATTATAACTCCACCTCTTTCAAACAATTTCATTTTTTTTACAAAAGTCTTACACATAAATATAAATTATCTACGTGTTCATTAAAACCTAGCATCATATATTTAAAATGATAGTGCCTCTAGCTGGAAGCAAACCCGCACCGTCACGGCGACAGCGCCTAGCCCTGCAATTCCTGCGACGCAATCAAGATGTTTCTAGAAATATCAAAGGGCAATAAATGTGCAGTCCCAGTTAAAACATTTGAACTTATTAATGATTATTTGTTCGTAAGTTAAAAACAATGGCAATGCAAAATAAAAGCAATTAAAAATTCTTTAATGTTCTAAGTAAGGGCAATAACTTCAAAATTGTTATGAATGGAGTGTATAGATTTGTAACACACAGATTAGGTGAAGTATCAAGTTATCAGTAATATGTGTTTACAAAATGAAGATAGTATGTTGTTCTGTTTAAGTTATAAAATTTTCAAAATGTTTTCTCCGTCAAAAAATCATATTGCATGCCAACACACAAACACACATGCTTATGGTCACCTGAGCAACTTGATTGTAAGACTGGCGTGAAATTGTTCTTCTACATCGCAATTGCATCTTTGTTGTAAGCTCTCACACTTTAACATGCTTTCTCCTCTATCGCAAATTTACCTAAGCATATTATTGAAAGTCCTCGGTCTGACATTACAAAAGTCTAGGGATTTTTATTTTAAGCCCTCCGGCTAATATGATTACCTCCTTAAACATAGTTAATGCAGGAATTTGCATTTTAAGACTCATTTCCTGAATTTCTCTCAAAATGACGTTTTCTTACCGATAATGAAAAAAATCGCTCCTACATAACTACGCTATTTTCATAAAGTACAGAAACGTTTTATTTTTAATTTGCTTTTAATATCAACAACATTTGTTTTTAAACATTTGTACAGAAACCAATGCAAAGACAAATACACAGTCACTGAAGTTGCCCTTGTGCTGTCAACATTTTGTGTTTTAAAAACATATTTTAGTGACAGCAAATGCAAAGGCATTGTGTAAATAAAACGAATTGGTAATGAACCATTTCTTCAAATATCAGCAAATAAACTAATTTCAGGAAAATAAGCTAATATACAGATAAGAAATTGTATGTTATATGCAAACAAATCCAACACGTTTACCAACCATATGTTAGTATTTTATTTACACCTCTTTTATTTGACTTTTTACCCAAGTTCAAATCAGAGACGAATGCAAAGACAAATACAAAGCGATGCTATTCTTGTGATGGCAACATCTTGCATATTAAATAGTAAATGTCAGTGACAAAATTAATGCTAAAGCATTGTGTTAGTAAAACATAATTGGTAATAAACCGCTTCTTTAAATGTCCGCATACATACTTATTGCAATCAACAAGTTAATGTATATATCCTTTATGAAAACAAATCTTACTTATTTCTTACCTATTTGCCAAACTTATATTGAAATTGTTTTTGCACCTCTCATATTTTACTTATTTACGTAGTTTAAATTGTCAAACATAAAATTCAAACCTTTGTCAGTTCAGTTCACTTTAATTCAGTTGTTTATTTGAAATAAGACTAACCATTATGTAAGTGTGTGGTAAAGTTCATTAAATTTCATAGATGAACAATTCCTATAAATTTTCATGTAAAGTACATACTATTTAAATTTATTTGACCTCAATACCACATACAAACATAAAAATAATCAAAGAATTTCGCCTTTTTAAAAATAGAAATGCACTTCTTTTGTAACATATTTAGCACTACAAGACAACACATTTTAGAGAAGAAATGCATTTTAAATGATGTTTTGCAATATTATGAATCAGGGTCATTGATATTATCAAGATCTAATGTATATTCTGTAAAATGTGTTAACATGGGAGCAAAATATTCAAGCCTTATGTCTTATTTCTGCAACCAGTGTTTACTCGGTAAGACAGCACAGATTATCAAATCCATTTAACAAAATTTTCCCCCTCCCCCCCCCCCAATTGAATCACTGGCAGTGTATGGAATGGAAATAAGCAAAATGTGATTGTCGTGAATGTTTATAAAGCATTTAATGGTTTATATGGTGCTGCGTTAGTAAATACATGTAAGTTTCACAGAGTATAACATATAATTACTTATTTATTAATCATATACATAAGGTCATTATGGACCCCTGATTCACAGCTGTATTGTGGTGATGCAATGTTTTATTTACAGAGAATAAACAGACAAGGTTGTTCATAAAAATAAGCAATCTGGAGCATCAGTGTCAATAAGAAGTTGTGTTCTTGATTTTGATAATCATGTCATGTTACCAAGCTCATTCAATCTCATCTTAGTCCAAAGTATCGGTAACCATATCAAGTAAAGTGATATCTAAAGAGACTGTGAAAGTGATATACCAAGTTGTGACGGTGAGAAGAAAAACGTTACTTTGTTAGGTATCATCAAAACAGACATTCCAACTAAGTTTTCTAATACAGAACCGATAAAGTTGTTTGACAACCAAATTTAATATTAAACAAAGCAATCCAATTTAAAAAGCATACTCTTTTAAATTACTGTCTTTTTGTGGAGACCTTTTACAGTGTTTTAAGCTACATGGTTGATTGTATGACTATAGAATTAGCATTTACAGTATGAGTCTTTTCTTTACTCCAAGATGATGATACCATAAAATTTCCGAATTTCTTTTAACAAAATACATTCGATCAAACATTCTTACATTTTAAGAATTTCCGGCACTTAGAACAATTCATTGTAAGTTCTAAGGCACCCAGACTGAGCAGGTGGGGCTCTGCCTCTTCCACACCCCAATCCTGGATAGATTTTCTGCAGAAATATGATGTAAAACATATTGTAATGGCTTTGTGGATAAGGGTCAGTTTGAAAAGAACCCAAATATTTTTTTCACCCCCGTATCTTGTATATGTATGTATGTCCCGTAAGTATTTAAAAAATAAACAAATAAATTTCAGCAAGACCAACCTGACACCCTTCATTATGACAATGATAACTCAGAAAGTGATTAGATGAGCTCACACAAGTTTGAAGCAGGTGAAAAGTAAATACAGTCTCCATAATGCATGTTTCACAGAAAAATCTCGAGCTTTCATCCTTCTTGCTGGCGTGGCCTTTTTTTCGTTCAAAGCCAACAGTAACAACTGGTGTAGTAAATGCACTTTTAGGAGGCTATACAATAAGTCTTGGATATGGGGTAGACTGTTTAGGATGGAGTGTTGCTTGAAGCATCGTGATTCCTCGTGGTTCTTCCAGCTGAAGGAGTGTTAGTACTATTTTTACCATTGCCACTGGTTCCTTGTTCCGATGTAAGGCAGGAGATTTCAAGATTCAGTAACTCGTACAGTAATTTAGATCTTTCAAGATTCCAGTTTCCGATTCCGTAGTTTCATTGGATTGTATGGAATAATTGGCTGGTAAGACTTTCTTTAAAATCACAATGAAAAACACAATGAAAATGATAGTAACAAACCATCCCAGATGTATAATTTACTCGTGTATGCCAATTGTATCATTTAAATTTTTTGGTATATGTTTTGGTACTATTTATGTTATGTGCTATATCATCTTAAAACTGCCTATTCACAGTTCAGGGTGCAATTTTTTAAAAGCTTCGTTCTGTTAATATTAATTGTAAATGTACCAATAAAACATTTAAAAAAGAGCATATATTGCCAAACTTTTGGACTAATCAAGACATTTCAGGATCTTTTATGAGTGAATGTTACTGTGCAATTTACTATTACAAACTCGGCTTAAAACAGGTCCACTCGTAAGTTGAATATATAAGAATTATTCCCGGCATACCTCATTTATTTCCCAAATATAATTTCCTTGCAGTATGATTTCAATCTAAATTGTTTGCTTATTGATTAGAATATTCAAAAGTTCTAAAAACAGTGTCGATCATTATCAGACTTCGTGATAAGCATACTGACCTGGCTCTACACTGACTGCCCAAGTGACTAGTTTAATGGAATTTGGAATGGTTAAATTGTTAACTTTCTAGAGACAACGCAGACTTCAAGCTTATCTGGATCTTCACTGACTGAACATGTCTTAAACATTGTTTTTTATAATAGAAAAGCTGACAAAGAAACTCAAATCCTTAGCCGATAATTTTCAATCATCTTATGTTTGTTTTTATTTTTCCTGTAAAACAATTAAAGGTGATTTCATCTTGACTACAGACTGCAAAATATCTGTTTATAATGTTTAAAATATTTATTTAAATCACATCTATTCACTGTCAAATCTTCTCTGCCAAATACATATGCTGGATCTGCAGAATATCACCTGGAATAAAAAGTTTATGAATGATTGCATAGCTTAACGTCTTCAATTTGAGATTACCTAAAGCAAAAGTTTGTCCTGCATCCACATAAAGTTATGAAGTCCTTACCAGATTTTGAGGAAATCCTCTGTTGCACATCCATATAAAACTAGAATAATTCTTGAATTAGTGGTTGTATATCTAATATACCAAATTTATAAATTACCAGAATAAAACAATAATTCATACAGTTGAACTGTGATAAGTTAAAGACGAGCACTCGAAATATCAATTTAATGCTCAGCTGGTTGTTGGTTCCATCTATTTTATTATATATTTAAAAAAAAAAGAAAATATGTGAATAATACTCTAATCGCAATGACACAAACTAGGTGCCTTTTGGCAACATGTCAAGCCCGTTGAGGAAAAAATCAGTCTAAACATTCAACTTTGACAAAGACACATTTATTGTCACAAACGAGAATTGTCACAGAATTGTTCGATCGACAGCGTTTGATTGACAGGCGCGCATGACTATTATTGACCAATGAAATAACGCGTAGTATTCAGCCCAATGTTTACAATTTGGATCTCCGACATCTTGCAAAATGGTAAAACGTTGTTGCTGGGGAACTTGTAACACTGATTCTCGGTTCCCAGAGAGAATGGAGGGAGGTATTACATTTTTCCCCTTCCCTAAACCTCACAGTAAGCTTCAGAGGTGTAAGCTTTGGATCAAACTTTGTGGACGCCCAAAATATCAGTTGAACGAGGAAGTTCTGCGTTGCCCTTCAAAAGGGAAACATTTCTACGTTTGTTCCAACGTATGTATTTCACTTACATACAGTTTTTGATACGATTTCTTATGAAGTAAATACTGTTTAAATTTACGCTAAATTTACGCTATAGTCTGCTGCTGGACTTGAGTTTTAATACATGGATGCTTAAAAAAGGTGAAATATGCATATCAGGAATCGCCACATTCAGAAAAAACAGCCTCCCCACACAGTCAAGAAGAAGAGAGGGGGAGAGAGCATGGTTAATAAAATGATCAGTTTCAAAAAAGACACCACTAACAATAAACAAAAATGAGAACCCGAGTCAGTGGCAAATTAAATTGCCACTGGGGGTTTAAACCAGGTTCTAGGGTGCACCAACCTCACACTTGCCCAAACAGGTTCTCATATTACAAAACAAGTACAACTTGTCTTGGTGATAAGACTCCAACCCACTTATCGGCTTAACAATGTTGCATGCAAAAGCACATAAACATATAAAACATAAGAAGCTAAGAGCATTGCAAAGCCGAATGGGCCGGGTACTCAATGATCTTACCGAGACCGCTCTGGTCTCGGTAAGATCATTGAGTACCCGGCCCATTCGGCCTGAACAATAATTTTTTCAATCTATTGTTACAGGATACAACCCCCTGGACCTATTAGCAGTAGCTAAAAATGTAGCTCTTCCTGGAGTAAAATCAGTAAAGTTGTGCCTGATCAATGTAATTTCGGACATTTCATTTTTGTACGCAGACGATAAGCATGGTAACTTGTCCTAGAATTAGATTGGAAAAAAGTGAAGAATTTGAAGAATAAGATGATCGATATGATTTGAATTTAAGTTTTTTTTTTACTTAAAACCTTGTAATTTATTTTAATAAATGGACAAATTACCTATTAAGGTAAACTTTTTCCATCAAACATAAATCCTCATTTTGTATGACTGCTTCAGCTTGTCAAAAGGACATGCATGATCAATATAATTATGGACTGAAAATACATTTGTATCTGTTTTGGTATCTGATACAACATTATTTCTTTTTTCAGCATTTTAAGGATGGTCAACCCACAGATCTACATCCTGACCCTGAACCAGCTCTACCTTTTGACAAGCCAACACATGGACGACCATTACCAAGACGAAGGCTTTTGAACTTTGATGCACAGCAATCTAGCATATCAGTTTCGGAAGCAGAGATAATGTAGGTTACAATGTTACCTGTATTTCATGTTGACTGTTGCAACTGTTCAGAATATTAGTTCAGTTTAAAAATTGTTAGAGTTTTAATAGTTACTGTTCAAATGCTTTGATAATTTAGTTTATTCCATGTTAAGAAGTCTTGTTGTTTGTTTTCTTAACAGTTTCCTTTTGAGTGGAGGTACATGGATCTGATGTGGTACAAAGAAATTCAGGTAATTTTGAACAAGTCACTATTTGCACATACAAAATGAGTGCATTTCACAGACCAGTAGAATAGTATGTTAATTTCTGCACTTCAGGTAATAGTTGATTCGTCTGATATCATTTACTTAATATTGCATGTTATTGGTCATTCGAGTCAATAATAGAAATAATAACACACATCAATTTTTGAGTATTTAAAATACTTACAATATATTTCATTTTGTTCTTCTACAATAATAAATTTTAATTATTATGTAATAAGTACATGCTGTCACTTTGTATACAATAATTACATCAATTTTTGAGTATTTAAAATACTCACAATATATTTCATTTTGTACTTCTACAATAATAAATTTTAATTATTATGTAATAAGTACATGCTGTCACTTTGTATACAATAATTACATCATAACATGCTGTCATTTTAACATAAATTATTATATTATTCCAGCTCAGTAGAGATCCCGCTTGAAGCATCTTCAAACACAGCTAGCAGCAGTAATGAGTGCGAAGAACAACAGCCAGCAGGTGACCAGCCCAGCCAGATGGAGGTAGACAGATCAGCCTCAGGAGATGCTTTAACTGGTAATGTTTGTTTCCATCTATATATGTAATGTGGCAATCAGAACAGTACTGATTAACCAGTGTCATGTACAATGTATGGGCAATTCTACTGCTTTCTTTTTATTCTTTGCTCATAAATGGTTTGAAGTGTTGACAGTAAATGTGAACAAGTTTCTGCAGCAATTCATTCATGATTTTCTTGTCTGGAAAAATTACCTCACAATGGAAGCCTTTTCTGATGTATGTGATAAAGTAGCATTCTGTTGCTCCAGAAACCAATAATTGACCTTGAACTTGAAAGAAATGCTCATGTGTTTGCTTAAGTTTGATATCATTTCCATCTTTGGTCAAGAAAAAAATCCTTGATTTTGTCAATTGCCTCGGTAAAAGTGAGATCTCGTGCAGAATAGGGACATTTAACCTCCATTATTGATGATTTTCCATCTTTGCAAATTATGGCATCAGGTGTAGCCCCTATAAATGGAAATTTTGGATTGACTATTAGTCCAACCTCATGTAAATGAGCACCTGATGATTTGATGAACATCATTTTTGCTCTGCTTTCATTAGCAATACCATACGAAGTTTGTTTACTGTGAAATTGTCCCTTTGAAAAAGTATTTTGCAAGAATGAGCTGTTGATGTCTTTTTTTCTTTTTATTATTTGACCAAAGGTAGAGGCGGTGATTCGTTTTGACCTTTCTGCGAACCATTCCTTAGAACTGGCTTCTGATGTAGTTGAATGTTCTAGACTGTGTGCATTAACCTGTGATATGCATAAATGTGACCATTGGTGTTCATTAGCTGCTAATAACTGTGATGTACTTTCTGAAAGATTGTCAGTGTCTGTGTATGGAAAGTTAAGACTGCCACATCCTTTCTCCTGCCTGGGCATGTGCAGTGGAGTAATCAAAGGTGCCTGAAACAAAATAATACCATTATATATTATCTTGCTTAATTTGAATACATGTTACATACAATTGTTTAACATGGCTCATTTTCTATGAACAATAATTTTTCAATCTATTGTTACAGGATACAACCCCCTGGACCTATTAGCAGTAGCTTCTGAGAATGTGACATTGAAGCAACAAGTTGCGAAACTCATCTTACAGAATGAACAGTTGATGAGAGAAACATCAAGATCTTCACAACAACTAGAAAGTTCTTCAGATCCAACATAAAGCTTCTATACATTAAACGTGACCAAACGCAAGGATGAATGTGTTTACTATACAGGATTTAGTAAAGAAAAGTTCACAAGTATTCTAAGTTTTCTTGTGCCTGATAACAAAACTTGTCCATTTTCAACCAAGAAAAATCTTAAATGTTTTAAGAGTCTATCTTTCGAAGATCAGTTACTACTTGTTCTTGTCAAACTGCGTCAAAATTTTGACTTTGTTCATTTAGGCAAATTATTTAAAATATCATCCCAGGACTGTAGCTCATTGTTTTCTGAATGGATTCAGTACATGTTCTTCAGATTTTCATCTGTGTCAATTTGGCCTCACAGAGACACCATTATTGGACACATGTCAAAGAAATTTAGAAAGGAATTTCCTAATACTTTAGTTATTATTGATGGAACTGAAATCAAAAAAGAAAAACCTAGCTCTTTAACTCGCCAAAGTCAATGCTACTCTGATTATAAATCGTGTACAACATTTAAAGGTCTTGTTGGCATAGATCCTCGTGGGTCTATCATATTTTCTTCCATGTTGTTTACTGGTAATATATCTGACAATAAGATAACACGCCAAAGTGGTTTTTATAATATTATAGAAAGTCATTTAAAAACAGGGAAAATATTGCCTGGAGATGGAGTTATGGCAGATAAAGGATTTCGAATTAATGCGGATTTAAAGGGAATTGGATTGGAGTTGAACATTCCTCCTTTTACAGTTAGTGGCACTCAAATGAAAGACACAGATGTTGAATTGACAGAGAAAATAGCAAGGCACCGTGTTCATGTTGAAAGGGCAATAGCTCGGGTGAAACAGTTTAAAATTCTTGGAGGGAAAGTCAAGTTAGGACTATTTTCTATTGTTAATCAAATATGGTTTTCTTGTTGTTTTTTAACTAACTTCATGTCTCCTCTTATAAATGATGACTAATTATAGATGTCAGATGTGGATATTTTTGTGGATATTGTAAAAAAACAACATTTTGTTGGGAGTGCATTTATTAACTTAGTTTGTATGAATTTGTAATTTGGAAAGTTTTCATAAATGTGAATTGCTGTGTTCTATTCTTCATGTCAAACTCAGGATAAAAGAGTATTACTTAATTATGTTCACTGCAGTGTGTGTTTATGAAGCCTTTGTATGTCTTTATCGACTAAATACAAATTTACAATTCAGGCATAAAATAAATCGTAAGAACATTTGTTTGATTTTCTTGTCTATGCTATTTATTATATATACTTATATATGAAATGTTCAGGAATATTGATGAAAAACAATTCTTTTTTTCATTTTTATATTTTCACATTAAAACACATAACAAGCACATACATGGTATCCAAGAGCAGCACCAGTTGGAACATCTCCATACTGCGTTGGTGAAAATACAGTGCTGGAGCTGACATGCTCAACAAGATACGAGATTGGTGACCCACTCAGACACTGTAGAGATGAGATGTCGTCATTCTTTACTTGAATTTTTCTGTAACAAAAATTGATTACAATTGAATCATTAAATAAGTGTCAGGTAAAGTGCTGCTATAACAATGAGTTTTAATGCATTACATGCATAAGGACTTGGGTTTAATCCCCGAGTGACAAGACTATGTCTAAAGTTATGTGGGAAAGTGGAGTATTAAAAGTTGTGAAATAAGAATGATTTTAAGTATTATGTAAAAAAAAGATTATCTACTCTATCAGTCTATGCAATAATGATCTTAAATACCTGTTATCTGTAAATGAAGTAATAACTTGGCTTGGCTATGATCATGGTGGATACAGGCTCAGGTTCAATTCGTTCACCCCGGGGCTTGTCCCATTGCTGTGGCAGGCTTGTACATGACAGCATAGCTGGAACTTGCTTGTATCCTGCCATTTTCCACTGCTTCAACAGTAGCAGCACGACAACACCATGTGAGCAAGGTCCATCTGCTTTTAACCTGTAATAATACAAGATATCCGGTAATCAATGAAGATAATTCAACATGTGACCTATCCAGCAATGAAACAACTTTGGCCATATAATACATGTGTATGCACAGTAGCAGTTTTCAAACTATATTTAAATAACTATAATGATTTTCAAACTTTTACTGTATATCACTTCAAAGAAACATATTAGATCTATCCTTAATTTAATAATAAATGTGAAACAACGTGTACTACATTTAACTAGTACGGCCGAAATGTCGAGGGGTGAAATGTCAGAAAACCGGCATATCCGAAATTGAACATTTGCTTTTATTTCATGCAAATATTGCATTTATTTTACTAATAAACATGCAACGTAGATCTAAATATATATGAAAAATTGCAAAAATAAAAAAAGCCTATCCTATCTGACATGTACATTGTGACTCTTCAACTTGTTGCTTAGATTTGTTGATAGTCAACACTGATCTATGCGGCTTGTCGTTCTTGCGCTGACTTGGAAAAACATAGCCAGCTACTTCAACCACATCATCGTTTTTCGCGTAAAATGCAACTTTCTGGAAATATGATCCAGAAACAAAACCCTGTGCCTTCAGTTTCTTCTTTAATGATACGCCAGATACATAGTTAAGGCCAATATTGTCTGGAATGATTTCCATAGCAGTCGACATTTCTGTCGGAGATGCTTAGAGTAGTCCCCCTTGATTATTTGGGGGCGTGGCTAATTATGGGCAGTCGATCGGACAATTATCACACGTAAAAAACTGGGGTTTACATCCATGCCGAATATCAACAAGATTGATCAGCTTTATGCATTTCAAAGTTATGGTCCAGAAATTTCTGACGTGACATTTGACAAGCAACCGTGACCTTGTCCTTTTAGAAAGAAAACGATATTTGTACGTTACATTCCATCTTACTCAAGTTAACATTCATGCAAGAAGATTGCTTAAATCTGCCCAAATAATGGGCCGACAAAATCTGTAATGACATATGACCAGCGACTGAGGCCTTGACCTTTGAGAAAGAAAACTGTGGTTTGCACATGACACTCCGTTTCGCTAATATTGCTCAATGCAAATCTAATTTACTGTCTGGACAAGCTCTGACGATACCTTAGATCCCTGTGACCTTGACTTTTGAGAAACATATGGTATGGGAACCTAGGTTAAAAACTTTGCACAATACACTCCGTCTCACTGAGGTTAACATTCATGCCAAATATGAACATTGATAAAATTTCTTAATGCTTGTTATCATTATTGGCTGGAAATTTTTGACATGACCTTTGACACTGAATGCTGACTTCGACATTTAAGATAGAAACTCTGAGTTTATGCGCGACATTCCGTCTTACTGAGGTTAATATTCATGCAAAAAATATACGGGACTGCTCTATGCATGCCAAAGTTATGAGCCAGACAAGCTTTGACCTGACCTTTGACACCTAAAGAAATTCAAATTTTGAGGAATAATATTCAGTGCATTCTTCATCAAAATAAAATATTTGACCGTTTAATACATAAAGATACCTATATGAATTTATGAAATGGGGATATGTTTTCGCAAAGATAAATATTTTATCAGTACATGTAGGTAGATAATTTTTATATGACTTGAGATAACTGAAGTTGTATTATAAACTCCATATCAATTAGTAGAAATATAAAAATAAGTATAAAAAAGTTCATATTTTGGAACTCTTACCACATTAACATATAAAATGGCGAAGTCGAGGCAATACAGTCGTTCTGTACTTGGAGCATCTGATGAAATCAAGGACATTTACTGTGAACCTTGTCAAAAAGATGGACTGGTAGCACTAGCCGAAGGTTACTGCAAGGACTGTCCTGAATATCTTTGTGGTCAGTGTTACAGAAGTCATCGAAGAAATAAGATTTTAGCCAACCATGATTTTCTGGACAAGGACTCAATGCCAATAACTCCGGGTTCCAAAAAAGGAGTTTTGGACATCTGCGCAGAGAAATGCAGCATTCACTCTGATAAAGTGATAGAGTACTTCTGTGAGACATGTGACAAACTTGGATGTACTGTCTGCATCACACTTGATCACCGCCAGTGTGGGAAAGTGAAACATATCCCTGACATTGCTAAAGACTTGAAAAATAATCAAGAATTCACGGTGTTTCAAGAATGGATCAAGTCAAATACAAATAAACTGTATGAAATTGAACAAAAAATACAAGGAAATGCTACATCTAACAAAGCGATGCAAAACCTGGCAAAACAGGAACTTTCACATCAAAGAGCTTGCATTTACAAATTTTTTGACGAACTGGAGAAAAAGATGGATGATCAGATTCTAACTATAAAGAAAAGAAACAAAGATACCCTGAAATCAGCTTCTGCCAGGCTAGAGCCAATGAAAAAAGATCTGGATCAAATAAAGAATGACATAGAGACAAAGAAAAAGGGACAGAATTGTGAGTTGTTTATTTCTATGAAGAAGAGCACGGAGAAAATGAGGACTTTCGATGATAATGTTAACAAACTGCAAGGGGAGCTAAAAATACAACAGTTTACACTAATACCTTCAGAACAGATCCAGGCTATGATGAAAACTACTACAGAAATATGCAAAATATCAACAGCCGGAATCACTACAGAGATCTCCAAAACACCGACAGCGAAAACCATAACAGAGATCAGCAGCAAACAAACAGCCCGAACAACTACACAGTTCTCTGGAACACCAAAAGCCAGACTTGAGTCAGTCATTGACATAAAAACTAACAAAGACAAAACAGGGCCTTGTATATGTGGTCTCACCATAATGCATGGACACTATTGTGTGGTAACAGACAATGTTAACAAATGTTTTATGGTGGTTGACACAAAGAGTAAACAAGTGACCTCAGAGATAGGCATTGAAGCAAAGTTCATTTGGGGAATGACATCAGTAAGTGATGATCAGTTTGTTGTATCAGTAACATTATCAGAAATGAGAGATCATATCCAGTTCTTCTCAGTATCAAAATCTGGAGTTATACAGAGTACCAATCAGCTGTTTTATGTTGATGACTATTATCTGGACATAGTTCATTGTAAAGGTAACATTTATGGAGTTAATGATGGTAAGATAGATATCCTCAGCAAAACAGGGAAAATCGTCAGAACAATTGAAACAGATGACAAAGGTGATAACCTTTTCAGTAATCTGCAAGGAATAGCTCTGAGTCTTGATGGACAAACAATTTATATAACTGACAGTAGCAAGAACAGTGTCACCAGTTTGACTTTGGATGGTAAAGTCAAGACCATCTACACTGACAAGGACCTGAAGTATCCTAGCGGAATCATTGTGGACAAGTATGGTTATATGTATGTACGCAGCTGTGGTACAAAACACATTCAGCAGCTTACTGAAGACTTCAACAAGGTTCAGGTTCTTATTGAAGATGTTTTTGGGAGTAGCATTACCTACTCCAGCATTGATTACAAACTTTACTTGAGTGACAATGGTAAAATCAATGTATATTCTTTAAATTACCAATAAACAAACAAAAGTCTTGTAAGTCTGTATTATACAAATTTCTCTGAATCTAATGATGCTGCTACACAGCTTGCTATATGACAATATTGGTCAGCTATTAACGTGTGGTATTCAATAACTCAAATTTAAACTGATAATAAGTTACTACACTGCAAATAAAAAGAAAAGCCTTGAACATCAATCATTTCCCTGAAACTTACACCAATGTGTTGGAACATTTCCAATCTGCCATACCATAGGTGATTTCTCTGCCATGCTAATAAAACAGATTGATGATGATTGTCAATGGTTGCTAAAAAATCTTAAATTATACAGATTAAAAAGACACCACGGGGAAAGAATTCTAAAGTATTTTATTTATATTTAAGTAGTTATATTGTTTTTTGTTGTTCTTTATTTAAACTTTATGCTCATTTTTATTTCAGTTTTTTCCCCCGATAGTGTATTGTTATTTGGCTTGTGCATGTGTTTATGGATAAAAGCATCAATTAGATCATGTTTTGATGTAATTATTAAAATTACACCCACCAAAATATATTATGTCACAATTATTTTACCTCAGTAAATATGCCATTATGATGTAACAAAATTAAATTCTGACAAAAGCCTGTTGGCTGAAACATGTTGGATAAATGAAAATAAAATGAAAATATTTAAGGTTTATTACATCATTACAATATTGCAAATAAAATATGCTATCGAATGTTTTAGTTTTCCTAAATCCATACCAGCGAAGGGTAACACATTACTCCGTATATAAGACTTATATAGCACCTGCAAACAGTTTAGTTCCAGATCATCTGGTAAATTGTAAATTTGTGTCGCCTGATTTTGATCTCCACTTTTCTGTACATGGTCAAAAATGACCTAGTGAATTTAGATCCAGATCAAACAGCACGGATGTGTCAGCTGCTCTGGATGTACACTGTTCGCTTATGCAATAAAAACAACAGGGATGCAATAAGGGTTAACGCAAATTCTAACAAACATATTACTGCAATAGGCATCACATTTAAAAATAAAAGGATATCTAAGCAGGGCTGATATCAGGTAAGAGATTAAAACAAAGAGGGAAATCTGATAAATGGACACCAATCTTGAAAACGAGAGATAATCTGAATTATCAACAGAATTTTATACTTTAAAATAGACTGTGTGATCAGGACAATGATGCCTTCCCCTTTTTGCAGAAGTCACAAAATTCTGTATCCGGTATTAACAAAGTGTGGTCATCAAGACTAGTAAATAAGAAGTAACCACAAAATGTTAATACTAAAATAACTAAAGGGCCATAACTCAGAATAAAATCCTTTACAACAATCTACACACCATGTCTAATTATCTGTGCAAGTTTGAAAGAATTCATCTACAAACAAAAAATGAGAAGTTGATTGCACATAATTTGAAAACTTAAATGAGGAAAATGCCATAATTCTGTTAAAATGGACATACTAGGAAACATAGACTGTGTCTCTGGACACTGACGGCCCCACTATTGAATGTAATAAAATTGTGTATCAGGTATTAACAACGTGTGATCATCATGACAAGTAAATGTGGAGTAAGTGCCCCAAAGTTTATTTCAAAGGGCCATAAGTCTTGTGAAAATGGTTGCAAGATAAAATCCTATACAAGAATCCGCACATCATGTCTAATCACCTGTCCAGGTTTGAAAGAATTAAGCCAAATAAAAAGAGTAGCTGATACCACAACATTTTTTTACTGAAAATAATAAAGGGCAATTAATTCTGGTAGAAATGGTCACGGAAAAACCTTTTGTTCCATACTAATATCCTACTATAGAGTCTCGTTTTGAAGTGTCCGATTTTTTAACAAACAGTGTCTTCGACGAACTCATCGCCTTTGCGAAATCAGAATGTCTGAATGATTGAGACTATGCAACACCTTATCATTGTTCATTTCAATTATGCATCACATGTTTTTAAGTTCATATAGTTAGAGTATGGAAAGAAGAGCCATCGGATATCCGAGTCAGAAATTTGAAGAGTCGAAAATGATGCAAGCAAATACAATAAAGCACTTTAAATAGGACAAGAACGGGATTGAAATTTGTATAACTTGGATAAAAAATACCGTAATGAAGAGCCTGGCACTCGTCTAGTTTGTTGAAATGAAGCGCTTATCATAGTTATTTTTCTTGGTATATTTTTAACATAAGTTACAGGGGAAAACATATCAAAACATAGGGACCTGCGCCAAACATTGTTATACATATGCCATTAATTGAAATATTGTTAACATTAAAATGCCAGCACCTGCTTCTGCTAATAGCAGTTATCACAACTAGCATGGTTTTGCTTTTATGTGCCTTTTTTGCACTGTATTCAGAATCAATCAGCGATATTTTATCAGCAGTAATATCGAATCAGAATTGATATAAAATCAGAAGAATAATAAATCAGCAGTGTTATCAAATCATCAGCGACATCGAATCCGCCTTGATTTCATATCAGCTTTGTTTTCACATCAGAAGTGATATCATATGAGCAGTGAACAAAACATTACATCAGAACAACAGTGATATCGATTCAACAGTGATATTGAATAAACAATGTTATTTAACTCAGCAGCAATATTAAATGAGTAGTGATGATCATCACTTCGTGACCAAATAAACAATGAAATCGTATTAGGAGTGACTTCGAATGAGCAGTGATATTGTATTTTCTTCATGACCAAATAAACAATGAAATCGTATTAGGAGTGACTTCGAATGAGCAGTGATATTGTATTTTCAGTGATATCATATTAACAGTCATCGAATCAGAAGTGATATCATAACAACAGTTCTAACGTATACCTAAAGATATAAAACTAACGATGATAAACTGTATAAACAACATTTTTATTGAATCAGTAGTGATGAACACCAGCTGTCGATGCTCAATGATACATCGGTATCGTTGGTTGGTTTATCAATAATAACCTCACCTTCTTCAAACACATTAATTCTCTACAGTGGGTTCATTCATACATAATAAACGCTATTTGCTTTTATTATAATTATGTTTTATCACCACGAAGAGACCAGTGAAGATCAGTATCAGATGGCACAGAGGTGCCAGCTGATCCAGATCTACACTCTAGTCTGGTCACACAAACAAGAAATTCCATATTATACCGTCTCCCTGGCCTAGTGGTTAAGGCATCCGCCTTGGGAGCGGGAGGTCGAAGGTTCGAATCCCACCAGGGGTTCGTTCTGATATGGCCGGTTGGTGAGCCGCCAGCTAGTTAAAGAATGGTTACCGTATGCCTACCTGCCTGGTGCCTGGCATTAAACGGATAGGTTTCGGGAGGTACAAGTGCAATAGAAAAAGGTGTCTCATAAGTCAGAAATGGCTGGCCCTTTCAATAGGGGTGACACTATAATAAACAAACACTTTACCTTTTTTAATGGTTAATGGAGAAAGAGGTTAATGACATAAATCTATCCTTTCTATCAGCAAACCAAATCTTAAAACTTTACAAATATATCTACCTGATAGTATTAAGCGGTTAATGATTCAATATTATGTGTATAAATTTTAACTATTTTAATGCACAACTAAAGTCCTACAGTCACTCCGAGATATAATTTTGGTCGATTTTCCATAAATACTGGTAAATCAAAGAAATACAGAAATCTGCCTAATTTAACATTTGAGACATGAACACATGAAATACGTTTTATATTTCGTATTATCACAAAATGGTGTTCATTAACCATCTCTATACAGCTTTAAAATCTTTAATCTAATCCGATCCTCTAAATCGCCATTTTCAGATGTTAATGATTTGTACTGAATGGATAACAGTACACTACAGTAACATTTATACATTTGCATTTTGCTTCTTCTAATATTGTATTTAAGTTTAATTTTAGATTTCGTACTATTCGTAAGTAAAGTGTTTCATCGATGTTGAGATAATGGAATAAAACTAGGTTAAACTATCTGAATACGAGCCCACCACAACTGCTTACCGACTGTAGACAAGGAAGTAAAAATATACTAATAATATTGATCTTAATCTTCAGTTTTGCGTCGTAAGTGTTGAAAAGGTATACACAGTGTAACCAAATTCAATTTTCTATCATAAATAACCAAAACTGATATTTCTTAAGCTGGAAAAAGCTATACCAACTGCATGGGATCTTTAAAATAAATAAGAGAATTAAAAACTTACAGGGTAGCATTTAAAATGGCGGAGTCAGTGCAGTACAGTCGTTCTGTGATTGGAGCATCTGATGAAATCAAGGAAATTTACTGTGAACCTTGTGGCAAAGATGGAAATGTAGCGATAGCCGATGGTTACTGCAAGGACTGTCATGAATATCTCTGTACACAGTGTTACAAGACTCATCGCAGAAACAAGATGCTAGCCAACCACGTGTTGCTCGACAAGGACTCAATGCCAATAACTCCGCGTCCCAAAATAGGAGTTTTGGACATCTGTGAGCAGAAATGCGCCGTTCATTCTGATAAAGTGATAGAACTCTTCTGTGAGACATGTGACAAACTTGGATGTACTATCTGCATTACAATTGATCATCGCCTATGTGATAAAGTGACACATATCCCTGACATTGCTAAAGACTTGAAACATAGTCAAGGATTTACGGCATTTGAGGAATGCATCAAGTCCACGACAGATAAACTGTGTGAATTTGAACAAAAACTACAAGCAAATGCTACATCTAACAATGAAATGCAAACACTTGCAAAACAAGAACTTAAACGTCAGAGAGCTGAAGTGAACAAATTTTTCGATGAACTGGAGACAAAAATGGATGATCAGATTCTAACATTAGAGAAAAGAAACGAAGACACTCTGAAAAAAGCATTTGACAAGCTAAAGCCTATGAAAAAAGATTTGGATCAAATAAAGAATGACATAGAGGAAAAGAAATCAGGACAAAATTGTGAGTTGTTTATTTCAATGAAGAAGAGCAATGAGAAAATTAAGACTTTTGATGATCAATTTAACAAACTGCAAGGGGATCTTACAATACAACATTATACACTTCTCCCTTCAGAACAGATCCAGGCTATCATGAGAACGACTACAGAGATCTGCAAATTATCAACTTTCAGAACCATAATAGATATCTCTAGCACATCTAGCACACAAGCAGCCAGAACCATTACAGAGGTTTCAAGAACACCATCACCAACAACCAGAACCACTACACAGTTCTCTAGAACACCAACAGCCAGACTTGAGTCAGTGATTGACATAAGAACTAAAAAAGACAAAACGAGGCCTGATATATATGGTCTCACCATAATGCATGGACACTACTGTGTGGTAGCAGACAATGATAACAACAGTATAAAGGTAGTTGACACAAAGAGTAAACAAGTGACCTCGGAGATGAGCATTACAGCGAATAATATTTGGTCAGTGACATCAGTAAGTGATAATCAGGTTGGTGTATCAGTATCATTATTAGATGGTAAAAATCAAATCCAGTTTTTCTCTGTATCAACATCTGGAGTCATACAGAGAACCAACCAGTCGTATTATGTTGAAGGCTATTATATGGACATGGTTCATTGCAGAGGAAACATTTATGGAGTTAATGATGGTAAGATAGATATCCTAAGCATGACAGGGAAAGTCATCAGAACAATCCAAACTGATGACAAAGGTGCTGATCTGTTTGTTGATCTGAAAAGAATAGCTCTGAGTGTTGATGGCCAAACACTTTATGTAACTGATATTAAGAAGCATAGTGTTACCAGTTTGACTTTGGACGGGAAAGTCAAGGTCGTCTTAACTGACAATGACCTGAAGAGACCTTGGGGTATCACTATGGACAAGTATGGTTATGTATATGTACGTAGCTGTGGTACAAGCAACATTCAGCAGCTTACTGCAGACCTACACAAGGTCCAGGTTCTTATAGGAGATGTTAAAGGGACTAGAATTACCTACTCAAGAATTGATAACAAAGTTTACATTGATGACAATAACAAGATCAATGAATACTCCTTAGATTACAAATAAATAAACACAATACCAAGAAAATTTTACGAAAGACAGTTGAATAAATAAAATATTGGTCAGTTGTTAACTTATCAAAATGTACGTTTTGATGTGTTGCTTGATTTTGATAATTAACCATTTTCCTAAAATATACACAGATGTATCAGAGCATTTTGATTATTATTAGTGATTCCTTTTTATACCAACAGAACTCATCAGACAGCCAATGACTGGCAAATATTCCTAAAAACCATAATGGATAAATGAATTTAAAACTAATGAAAGTGTTAGTTTAATATAGCAAGTCATCTTATTGCTTGTTGTTTTATTTTATATGTGTGCACATATAATACATTAAGTAATTCAGTTTTTATTTCCACATTTTTTTTCTTTGATTTTGTTTATGGATAAAAATCATTTTGATACTGTATACTTGTTAAAATTTCCCCAAAATACGTGGTGTTAGACACATCACAGCGAATATGACATCATGACATCACAGTGAATATGACATCATGACATCACAGTGAATATGACATCATGATATCATATTGAATATGACATTCATTATGACATTACATTGAACATGACATCATCACATCATAGTGAAAATGACATCATGACCTCACAGTGAATATCACAGTATTTATGAATATTAAATGACATTACGCTGAATATAACGTCATGACATCACTGTGAGTATGACATCACAACATCACAGTGAATATGAAATCATTACATCAAACTGAATATTGCATCATGGCATCACAATGATTATTACATCATAAAAGCACGTGAATATAGCATTCATTAAATCATGGTGAATATAGCATCACGACATCACAGTAAATTATCACAGCAAGATGTCACAGTGAATATGAGATTATGGCACACCAGGGAAAATGACATCACACTGAATATGAATTCAGGACATCACAATTAATATGACATCATGACACTACAGTGAATATGACATAATGACATAACAGTGAATACATGTACGACATCAAGATGTCACAAAATCAATCTCTGAAGAAGGCCTGTAGACTGTTGGATAAATCAAAAATATGTCATCACTTTATATATCAAATCAAAAATATACATCACTTTAATAATGCAATAAAAGTAAAATACTATACTGTCAAATGTTGATGAATTTTCCTAGATACATACTAGCGAAGGGTAACAGATGTATCATATTAACCTTTTACTCCACACATAATAATTTTATTGCATGCCTGGGAAAACAGTTCTGATCCAGATCAGATGACAGAGATGTGTCATCTGATCTTGATCAATGCTATAAGCTACATGGTCAAAAATAACCCAATTAATTAATAAGTGAACAGTATAGATCCAGATCAAAAAGCACATATTGTCAGCAGCTGATCTAGATTTACGTACACTGTTCGCCAACGCAATTAAGGCATGAAGTATAGGGTTTAAACAGTTACAGTATTTTTTAACCCTTTACGCCATAAATACACCTTTTATCGTACGTGCGAACTGAGTAGATCCAGATGAGCTGGAATATTCGTGTCATCCTATCAGAATTTGAAATGTAGACTTAGTCATTTAGATTCATTTGATTTTATCTGATCAAGTAGCAACCTGTGATCAGACAGAATTTGTCAGCAGATCTGGATCTACACTGGTCGCACACGCAAATATATATAGTAAAAAGATCATATATAATACGGCAATAGACATTACATTTATAATTTAAAATACAACAAAACTTTAGTCTGGCTGATATCGATATAAAAAGTGTATTTTGTCTAAGCACTTACGCCTTTCTGATAAAAGAGAAAACTTCTGAAAACGAGATCCAATATGCAACAACAATATTTTCTACTTTCGAAAATGGAAATTAGGACACGGATGCCATCACTCGTTCCTCAATTATAGTTTTATTGGCATTACCATATGCACGTTTTCGCAAATAAACAGTTAAGTTCATCTGCTCACCTTAACCTTAAAGGTATTAAAGTGTTTCTCCATAATGATTGCAAGACCTTACATTGATTAATTTCAATTGTGTACCACATGATTTTCACGTCACGAAGTTAGGGCCAAGACAAAAGAGCCATTGGAAACAATTATTTGAGGAGTCAGAAATAATGCAAGTATAAATAATAAACGCAATTTCATTGTGACAAAGTTGGGATTGGAAAAGTATACCGTAATAAATAGCCTGGCACTCGTCTAGCTAGCATGGGTTTGGCTTTTTATATCAGAAGTGCTAAGGAATTATCAGTGAAATCAAATCCGCCTATATTTCATATCAGCGATGTTTTCACATCAGCAGTGATATGAAATGAGCAGTGAATAAAATATTACATCAAAACAACAGTGATATTGATTCAATAGAAATATTAAATAAACAATGTTATTTGGCTAAGCAGCAATATCAAATGAGCAGTGATATCGATTAGACAATGATTTCAAATTGTCAGTAATATCATATGATATATTCTCTAGCTGGAAGCGAACCCGCACCGCCACGGCGACAGCGCCTAGCCTCCCAATTTTGACAACGCAACCAATTAAGCTAGCCTGGACAACCCCTAAAAGTTGATAGGATAGCCCTGATATATGTTATCATCATTGCATGACCAAATAAACAATTAAATCGTATAAAGAGTATTTTCGAATGAGCGGTAGTATCGTATTTTCTGTGATATCATATTAACAGTCATCGAATCAGCAGTGATATCATATCTCACGTATCACTAGCGATATAATACGAACGATGATATACTGTGTCAACAACAATGTTGTTGAACCAGTAGTGATGAACAAACAGCTGTCGGTGCTCAATGCATCGGTATCATTGGTTGGTTAATCAATTTTAACCCCACCTTCTTCAAACACTTTAATTCTCTACCATAGGTTTATTCATACATAATAGTTATCTTCATGTATACAAGTAGACCAAGCATCTTTTGTTGTAAATGTTTTATAAATATCTAAGGACTATACCTGTGCATCCAAAAAGTTTAAGTTTAAACCCATAAACTTATTTATGATTTGTTCTTAAGTTAAAGATAATGACATTGCTAAATAAAAGCAAAGAAAGTTTTTTTAATCTTCCAAGTAAGGGTAGTTACTTCAAAATTGTGATGTGTAGAGTGTAAAGCTTTGCTGTAAAGTGATCAGAATTTTGTGTTCGTACAATGAAGCTATTCTGTTCTCTTGTTTAAGTCTTTTAAAGTTCAACATGTTTTCCGTCAAATATTCATATCAGCAATTTATTTTGCAAGCCCTAAGACTAACGTACTGCATCACAGTCGAAGATGAGCATTTTCTCCATCCCATCACAGGAGAACCTGAACATTTTTTTTGTCAGACTGACATGATTACTTTTCCACCATAAGCCCTAACTTAAGATGCTAATTTTCTCAAACTCTAAAGCGCACATAAGCATTTTAATTATGAGTTTCAAACGCACATGTTTATGGGTACCCGAGCAACTTGATTGTTAGACTGACATGAAATTTTCTTCTCCATCGCAATTGTACGCTATCACACTCACATGCTTTCTAATCTATTTCAATTTCTCCTAAGTGTAATATTGTAAGTCGTCGGACTGAAATTGCAACAGTCGTAGGATCTTTACAATAAGCCCTTTGCCTGATATGATTACCAAGATAATTTTCAAGACAACGACTGCTTTTGAAAGAAAGTGCACAGAAGTTAACAACATTGTACCTAGCTGATTATTTCATCTTGTCACAGTCATGTCTTGTGCACTGTTCAAGTTGTGTGTAACTTTTATGCCTAATATTTGTAGAACTTATGAGACAACCAATTTGCGAAAAAAACAGGTTAACCCTTTCTCTACGTTTACAGACTTTCTCTATAGACAAAATGGGGAGATAACGCAAAAATAAGATACTTAGCTGTTCATTTGCTTGTCAGAGTCATGACCTGTGAATTGTTTAGTAATTGAGTAAACTTGCATACCACTACCCCTTAAAGAAACAAAGATAATTCAAACATGACGAAAAAGACAATTTATTGTTAATAAAAAACCGTATAAGGACATTAAATTTAAAATTTTGAAAGAGTGTATGCGTCCCGGGGCTGAAAAATATCATTTAATTATGCTGTTTTATCAGTTAGTACACGAATGGGATTTGTAAAATATCAAATGAATTCTTTCTTTCCGCATTAAGGCTATTATAAATCTATATCTACAGTTTCATCCAAATAAATTTAGCTCAAACCTGGACATGCATTAGGTATAATGCATCTTCTATTTTTATGCTAGCATCAACGGGAAATCACTGCACAGGCGTCTGGCATACTCCTTGCAAAGGTTGCTTCCCCTTGTATTTACCGAGTCATCAGACATCAGTACTGTTCCATTCCCGCGCATCTATCATAGATAACACATTGATAAACAATATCTTAGCTTCTGTGGTCGTGAGATCAACTGTGACAATGTTGTGCTCAATTCCTTCTGCAATATTATTGGTATGTTGGTTCAGAATTCTTTTTCAGTTTTTGAGATTTTTTTCAGAATGGAGGCGCATTACTGAGGAATCATATATTTCGTGTGGGTTTAAGTTTCGCCTATTTTGCATTATGGCAAATTAAATCCCAAGCGAAATCACATCATGTAATAATATTTCGAAAAAGAGAAACACTATTCGTGAATTTAGTAATATGTATTTTCACATCTGCCTATGAACAAGCTCAATCAAACCGAGCCTGAATTACTGCGATTTTTCCATGTTCGGTTGCTTTGAAAGTTCCGTTTTTATCTCATTGAATGTAGAAAGCTACCTGAAGCAAAATTTCTCCCGCATCCTCATTCGGTAATTTAGACCTTTCAAGAAGGAAATCTTCTTTTGTAAATACATCTGGAAAAATGAACATTGAATAATTGGAGTCCATGATTCATATAAACTACTTTAACTGGTACATCTAAAAATATATAAAACTTGTGCAATAATTACAAACTAACCACAAAGAAAAATAATTTGTGTTTATTCTTGAAAAAGAACGTTAGTCCAAAAGTTTTAATGAAAGAACGAAAATACACCGAATCAGTACTAAGTTACTTTTTTGAGAATGTATAATACATATGAACATATTCGTTTTTACCACATCCAAAATAATCGTGTTTAATTGATTCTTAAATATTAATTTTACCTCCGATATCTGAGTAGTAAATATAAAAATAGCCTTGCAGGTTTTTTTTCTAAAACAAAATTCGCTTTTAAATCAGGAATTTTATTTTACGAAGAAGCAACCGGTGTAGATCTGTATCAGATGGCACAGATGTGCCAGCAGATCCAGTTCTACACTTCTCAAACACACAATAAAACCCATATCAAGGTATTTACCTCGAAGGGTTAATATTTTAGGAACATCATGGTTTTACTTAAACCAGCCCTCAATATCAACGAACCAAATTTTACAAAACTACCTATACAGTTAGTTAATAACGTTAAAGGGAAAGAATGCTGTGGACTGCAAATTTTCCATAATTCAGTAAAATTATGTCAAAACTTCTCTCTGATTTGCAGGTCTGGTGGCAGCCATGTACTACAGTCCTACTGTAACTCCGGGATATAATGATGGCCACTTTTCCCTAATACTGGTATATCATGCAAGTACAGAAATCTGCCTACCTTAACATTTTAGACATACTTAATGAAATTCATTTGATATATTAAAACCTAATAGTCTCCAATAAACCATCTTTATACAGCTTTAACATCTTTAACATAATATCTGGGCTAAAGGTTATAAAACTGAGCATGGAATCCGGTCTTAAATCTCAAGCATCACCAGTCGCCATTTCAGCCAATCAGATGCTTGAGATTTGAGACTGGTTTCCATGATCAGTTTTATAACATTGGGCACAGATCCCCAAAATCTTTATAGAAAGGTGCAGAATTGTGTGCAATTCACGAATTACAGTAAAACTATATGCAATGTACACGTAATACTATACAACAAGCTTCTGCAAGTATTGTCTTTTAGTTATAAATATAGCGTAGTCTGCTGTCTTATTTTTTGCAAATTAATTTGGAACATTAAAATGGTATTCTAAAGTTAAACTTTTAATCGATACTGAAGTTATTGTGTAAAACTAGATTAAACTATCCACAACTGCAAACCGACAATAGACAATATTGATCTTAACATTAACGTTTGCGTCGTTAGTGATGAAAGGTAAACATATCGTAAACAAATTCAAATTTCTTACTTAAATAACGAAAACTAACTTTTCATGAGCTGAAAAAACTATACCAGCTGAATGGGATCTTTAAATAATTAAAACAATCAAAAATGGCGAAGACAGGGCAACTCAGTCGTTCTGTGCTTGGAGCATCTGATGAAATCAATGATATTTTCTGTGAGCCTTGTCAAAAAGATGGAAACGTATCAACAGCTGAGTTTTACTGCAAGGACTGTCCCGAATATCTTTGTGCACAGTGTTACAGGAGTCACAGAAGAAATAAGGTTTTATCAAACCACGTGTTATTTAAAGCGGACACAATGCCAATAGATTCTGATTACAACAGAAGACTTTTGGACATCAGCAGGGAGAAATGCACCATTCACACTGATAAGGTGATAAAGTTCTTCTGTAAGACATGTGACAAACTTGGATGTACTACCTGCATTACAACTGATCATCTTCAATGTGATCAAGTGAAAAGTATTCCTGACATTACCAAAGACTTAAAAAAAAGTCAAGAGTTTACGGAATTTCAGGAATGCATCAAGTACACAACACTAAAACTGTTTGAATTCGAGCAAAACATAAAAGCAAATGCTACAACCAACAAAGAAAGGCAGAAGCTTGCAAAACTAGAACTAAAACGGCAGAGGGATGAAGTAAACAAATATTTCGATGAACTGGAAGAAAATATGGATAATCAGATTCTACAAATAGACAAAAGAAATAAAGATGCCATGAAATCTGCTTATGACAGACTGAAGCCCATGAAAATAGATCTGGATAAAATGAAAAAAGACATCGATGCGAAGCAAACAGGACGAAATTGTGAGTTGTATATTTCAATGACAAAGAGCATGGATCAAATGAGGTCAATCGATGATCAAATTAACAAAATTCAAAAGAAACTATCAATACAACAATATCCTATAGGACAGATCAAGGCTATGATGAGAACCACTACATTGGACTCTACAACGCTATCAGACATATTCAATGCAGGTCAAAACAGAACACCGACAGCGAAAACCGCTACAGAGGACTTAACAACACTACCAGACAGATTCAATACAGGTCACAGCCGAACACCGACATTGAGAACGACTACAGAGGACTCTACAACACTACCAGCTAGAAATAATACAGGTAAAAACAGAACACCGATAGCGAAAACCATTACAGAGGACTCTACAGTGCTACCAGACAGATTCAATACAGGTCAAAACAGAACACCAACAGCGAGATCCGCTACAGAGGACTATACAACACCACTAGACAGATTCAATACAGGTCACCTCAGAACACCGACAGCGAGAATGACTACAGAGGTCTCAACCATACTACCAGACAGATACAATACAGGTCAAAACAGAACACCGACAGCGAGAACCGCTACAGAGGACTATATAACACAATTGGACAGATTCAATACAGGTCAAGACAGAACACCGACAGCGAGAACCGCTACAGAGGACTCTACAATGCTACCAGACAGATTAAATACAGGTCAAAACAGAACACCAACAGCGAGATCCGCTACAGAGGACTATACAACACCACTAGACAGATTCAATACAGGTCACCTCAGAACACCGACAGCGAGAATGACTACAGAGGTCTCAACCATAATACCAGACAGATACAATACAGGTCAAAACAGAACACCGACAGCGAGAACCGCTACAGAGGACTATATAACACAATTAGACAAATTCAATACAGGTCAAGACAGAACACCGACAGCGAGAACCGCTACAGAGGACTATATAACACAATTAGACAGATTCAATACAGGTCAAAACAGAACACCAACATCGAGATCCGCTACAGAGGACTATATAACACAATTAGACAGATTCAATACAGGTCAAAACAGAACACCAACATCGAGATCCGCTACAGAGGACTATATAACACAATTAGACAGATTCAATACAGGTCAAAACAGAACACCAACAGCGAGATCCACTACAGAGGACTCTACAACGCTACCAGACAGATTTAATACTGTTAACATCAAATCACCGACAGCGAGAACCGTTACAGAGGACTCTACAACGGTACTGGACAGAATCAATACAGGTCAAGACAGAACACCGACAGCGAGAACAGCTACAGAGGACTATACAACAATTCCAGATAGATTCAATACAGGTCACAGCAGAACATCGACATCGAAAACCGCTACAGACGACTCAACAACACTACTAGACAGAATCAGTACAGGTCACAGCAAATCACCGACAGCGAGAACCGCTACAGAACGCATCAGACCATCAACTGTCGAGTCAGTGATTGACATAAAAACTAACAAAGACAAAAATAAGCCTTTCATATTTGGTCTTACAGCAATTCACGGACACTACTGTGTTGTAGCAGACAGTAAAAACAAAAGTATCAAGGTAGTTGACACAAAAACTAAACAAGTGACGTCGGAGATAGGCATTGAAGCAAAGTGTATTTGGTCAGTGAAATCAGTAAGTGACGATCAGGTTGTTGTGTCAGTAACATTTTCAGATGGCCAAGGTCAGATACAGTTCTTCTCAGTATCAACATCTGGAGTTATACAGGGAATCAACCGGCTGTATTATGTTATAGGCAATTATAAGGACATGGTTCATTGTAAAGGTAACATTTTTGGAATATGTGGCAACCATGATTTTAGGATTGATATCATCAGTTTGACAGAGGAGAGGATCAGAATAATCCCACTAAATGTCAGAGGTGATGTAGGGATCCGTTCACTGCAAGGAATTGCTCTGAGTCCCGATGAACAAACACTTTATGTAACTGACAAGAACACGAACAGTGTTACCAGTTTGACCTTGGACGGGAACACCAAGGCCGTCTATACTGACAAAGACCTGAGGGAGCCCACGGGTATTACTGTGGACAAGTATGGTTATGTATATGTACGTAGCCGGGGTACAGAAAACGTTCAGCAGCTTACCGCAGACCTTCATAAGGTCAATGTTCCCATAGAAGATGTTGTTGGAAATAACATTACCTACTCGAGCACTGAGAACAAACTGTACATAAATGACAAAGACAAAATCAATGAATACAACATTTCTTATATTTCATAGAACCAAACAAGATACTTAAACCGAGTTGTGATGAAAATGTTTGCTTTACTTAGAAAAGTTGTTTAACCTCTTGCTATCTGACGATATTTTTCTGCTCTGCCGTTAGCTTATTCGAATGTTCATTGCTGGTGTGTTGCTTTCCTGCTATTGAATTGGAATAGCCACGACCTTGATTATCAACCATTTTTTCAGAAACTTACACATTTCGATCCTGACATACAATTAAAGATTGCTAAAGAACTTAAATAATATCATATACGAATTTAAAATCACATGGAACGAATCCTTAAGTATTATTTGATAACATGTATACATAGAAGCAGTTAAGTTTTTTTGTTGCTTTTCAGATTTTCATTTCCACGGTATGCACATATTTGTAATACACTTAAGTATATAAGTTTTTCTAGATATTGTGCTGCTTTTTGAATTTATTTACAAATAAAAGTATCATTTTGATCTTTATACATGTTTATGCCTTGGTCGCACAGATCACCTCGTAGTTCCATTACAGATTAAATACCAAGGATGACCCCGGATATGCCGATCGGTTTGATAGGGATGCACAATGATTAAGTAATGGTTTTGACGTACCTATCAGGTTCATGTTGGTAATGGTCATTTGGTTAGAAAGTGTGGTACATATCGTAACAGTACAATACAATTTGTCGCAATGACTCGTGTCAGGGCTTATGCACTGCCGGTAAACAACGGTTTACTATAGCTAAAATAAATGATAGTATCAATAAGAACGGTCTGATATCGAAAAATAGCAACTGTCACTCGACGAATTCTAGCCTAAGAAAATAAGAATGGAATATACGTTTTCAATACGGGCTAAAACAGATCAATAATGTTATTGTTAAGTATGGATGTACTACAGATAGTCCGTAATCCAATTTTCAACATTTTTGACCATTTTACGGATATTCACGTAAATACAGGTGGCAGTGATATTACTTATAACTGTTGCTACAACAAAAGGCTATAAACCAATAAAGGTTGCCAAGAATAAACGCCTATAATATTTGACATTGACCAATGTTGACCTATGTCACAATCGCCTCGTGCAATGTTACTTTTGGTGGCGCTATGTCACCATAACATCATTACGTTGTTATTACATTGAATATCAAGTTGGATGACTAACGGAGCGTTTTGAAAAAATGACTGTCGCTAAAGATTGTCATTTGGTATTTTTCACCATTTTTACCATTCGAATGCTCTTATCAATTCGCATTTGAACGCTAGAATTATTTTAAAAAAGTAATATATGCATATCAGGAATGGCCACGCTAAAAAAACACAACCTCCCCACACAGCCAAGTTGTTATAAGTATGTCCATTCAAATAAGACGGCACATAAAATAACGAAAAAGAGAACCTTTGGGGATACCGCCTTGGAACGGTCAGTGGCAAAACAAATTGCGTTTGTCAGTATGTCTCGGTTGTTTCCTTATATTCCTGCAGTTTGGAAGATTTGATGTAACCCAGTAAATATCTATTATTTCCTGTATATTCCAATACATTAGAAGATTCACGTATTTGTAGTTTATCATCTTGGTTTAATTGAGTTTTTATTGGAAAATTGTTTCTGTATTTTTCTGTGATCTTGTAGAATCCAGGAAAGCTCACGTCTTGGCTGCAATCTTGTCGATTCTAGAATTCTGTATACCTGAGCGGCATTTGTAGTGTAAGCTTTTAGAACAGCATAATTTCTTGTAGTACCAAAGTGCACCTGAGCATGAATATACGCTCTTAGACTGACATGCTTTCTCTATTCAATGATCATTTATACATCTTAACTGCAAGTCCAATGAATGACCCAGAAACTAAATACCACAGTCTTAAGGCCTCAGACAGACATTGCTACCTTCTCCATCACAAAAGAACTTGAACATCTATGTTGTGAGACCGACTAACAAGTACTGCATTACAAGTGAACGACAATTTGTGTTATAAGTCCGTTAGCTTGACATGCTAATTTGGCACGCTTACCAACTAGAACACTCATTTTAACAGAGGGTAGACTTCGGAACAAGTGTGTGTTATTTTATTTAAAAAGCCGTAAATAACACTACTCAAGCATTTCCTTTATGATTTTCCATTGTCTGATTAATTGATTCTGTGTTTGAATTGTATTGAAGTTAACAGAAATGTGGGGAAACCAGGTATGACCAATATATCATTCTACGTTGTGCTTTTAACCCTTAAACCCACAGGGAAACAGTGTAGATCCAGATTGGCCAGAACATCCGTGCCATATGATGTGGTTCTGCACTGTTCCCCTTTTGAAGAATACGGTTAATAAGGTTATATCTGACCAAAAAGTGGCCAGTATAGATCCAAATCAGAATGAACAAGGCTGCAAACAGTCATTGATTTGTCGCGTCTCCAGACGTCGATACTATTCCATTCCAGTGCCTTTGTCATGAAGAACACCTTGATAAACAACATCTTAGCTTCTGTGAAAGCGAGATCGTGGACCAAATGTGACAATATTGTGCTCAACTCCTCTTGGAAGAATAATGTTGTGTTTTAATTTATGATCTATTGAATCAATATCTGCCAGGTCAAGAGTTTGGAATGTTTGCTGCCTGAATCCAAAAGCATCTGATGCATGTATCAGATGGTAAATATTAAATAGCACCCATCTCGGGCTGGGTTACATGAACATTAATATGCATTTTCATTAAAATTAAATAAGCATGAACAGATTCAATCCACCGAGCCAGCAGTATTTTGATATTTGACGTGTTTGGTTGCTTTCAAAATCCTATTTTTAATTATTTCTATCAAACAGAGCCTGCAATAGTTCGATTATTTTTCCTGGTTGGTGGCTCTCGAATTTCGTTTTTATGTGACTGAATGTAAGATTACCAGAAGCAGAGGTTTATCCTGCATCCACATACAGTATGTAGACCTTTCCAGATTTTGAGAAAATCCTCTGTTGTAAATCCATCTAGAAAGAAAAGAATCCTCGAATTAGTAATGTCATTGATTTATACCTAACCTCCGTATCTAAATACGCTAATTGATAATAAACGTAACTGGCTCTTAAATATATTTTTTATTGTTGAAAAAAGACATTAGTACAAAAGTTTGAATTAAAAAGTGATAATTGACATGATCTAGTGATATTTATTGGGGCGCGTCACGGAAAAAGTGCATTTTGTCATCCCCAATTCCCTTCGCATCCCTAATTCCCTCCTTGCTATCTCGTTTCGAGTAAGGAAGAACTAGTGGGATGGGAACTGACTGACTTATGATAGATTGATTGATAGATTCATTGATTGATTGATTGTTTGTTTGATTGATTGATTGATTGATTGATTGATTGATTGAATGTTTGACTTAATTGTTTGACTGTGTTTTGTATGTTTGTACGTATGTTTGATAATTGATTAAGGGAATGATAAATGGATTGATTAATTGATCGGTTGGTTAACTAATTGATTGACTGACTGATTAAATGATTGATTGGTTGACTAACTGACTGATGGTTCACTTTACATCTAACAAGTTTGCAATATATTTATAAGTATGTGTTTATGCCGTCTTCGGTAATAATGTTTATTTTGTAATTCATTGTGTTTAATCTTGTATATAATGCTGATGTTTCTCACATCTAGTGAGAATTATGCATATGTAAATAAAAGTTGAAAGTTGAAAGTTAGCCATATTTTTAGACATTTTACATGTAGTTGTTACTTTATTTGGAAAACTCTTACAGACTGTTATCTATTATTTTCTCATAACATACTGACAATTGTGTTCCACATTTTACAACATAATTCTATTTTTACAGCGAAATGCATGATAAGTCATGTCGTCTGTTCAACTTTATGACGTAATTTCGAGAATTGACGCCAAATGCCCGAATTTACCTTTTCCAGGGCGTTTTTGTTGGTAACAAACTAGTTTCGGGTTAATAACGGTTTCGCAAACTGTCTAGTTGTTGTAAAAGTTTCAAATTAAACGGAACCCAGTTTGTTGTTTTTTCATTTGTTATGCAAAAACCGAACTTGGTTTTTGAAACTATCGAAACCACCTCCGGAGGCGGTTTGGTCGGTTCGTCTTATCCGAATAATAGTTCACCAGCGAGAATCAACGGCGGCCAAAGGAAAAGCACGTGTATTGAAACTCCGAAGACAACACATTTTGTCTCCAGTTAGTTAAAACAGGCAAAAGATCATATGTATCACGAGCTTCTTCTAATATTTCTGAAATGACAGCTCAATGCACTGCAAGCGCCATATTGATGGAAACTGTGAAGAAAACAATGCATTTGTTATTTCAAACAAAACTATTGAAACCAGTCTCAGTTTTTCGCAAAACTGTTAAAACCGTTGAAACCGAAACCGATACTAGTTTGTTACCAACAAAAACGCCCCCAGTGTCGCGCCCTTGTTTATATTACTGACTCTCTTGTGGAAGAACGTATGCATTTGTAAAAATAATTTACATATTTATACACAGCATACATGTATTCATATATTTTATTTCCAATATACATGTATTTGTATATTTAATTGATTATAAATTAGTAAGTTTTACTTCCAATATTTGTCAAAGTATCCAATATATATAAATCAACCTTGAGGCTTTTCTTTAACTTTGCTTTTAAATTAATTAGGTTTTTTATGACCAAGTGAACAGTAAAATTCGTATCAGATGGCAGAGATGTTCCAGATGATCTAGATCTACACTTGTCACACGCACACAATGAATCCCGATAATATAAACAAATAAAGGAAGACAAACTCCAATATCTCACTACGCGTTTCGAGTTTATTTGTCTCTTTTTAGGCGAATGTTATTGTATCAACATCTCTTAGAAACAATGTCTTATTTAAGCGTAAAAATGATGAAATTTTAATTTACTAAACAAACGTCACCTTGTGGCATAAAAAATACGTCACATAATATTATAAACGACGTTAACTTTGGCGCAAAAAGAAGCCGCAGATTATTTGACACAAACAACAATAAAAATAAAAGAAAAGAAACATATGTAAAATCACAGGATTCTTTTCGCCAAAATAATATAATGTTAAATACATAATTTATATAATAAGTATAGGATCTTATAGATTCAACAGTCACTGGTAGAAAAAATGCATACAAAGCACAACGTAAAATGGATTCTAGTAACAACTGTACATAAATAATTTTTATAAAATGTAAGGCAAATTCATTATTTCATCTATATTGTAAAGTGTAGAGACTTAATAAAGGAAAACTACTGGTAGATAAAATCCCTTAATTATAAACATACTAAGCATCATTAAACTTTTTCATGATAAGCCATACAATATTTTGTATTTAAATCCTGTGGAAAAACTGTTCCCAATCTATGAATCCAGTAATTTTCCTTCATAAGTCTCTACATAATGTTATGAACTTTATCATTTGACATGAAACTAAAGTCATTTAGACTGTGATCATTTTGATTGAAACGGGAAGTAACCAGTGTAGATAATGAAGTAAATGGTTAATGCTTTTTATTAAGAACATCACAATATTAAACAATATTAAACCAGTCCGCAATATCACTGAACCAAATCTCAAAATTTAAAAAAAAATATTCATATAGTCGGTTTATTATTATTTAGTATTATGTGTTGTACATTTTGCAATTCAAACAATCACAATACAATTCTATAGTCCTTCGGTAATTAGGGGATGTAATTATGATCGCCTTTCCCTAATACTGGTCATTCATGGTATTCCGGAAATCTTCATACCTTCATATTTAAGACATTGATTATTTCAATTCTAACACGACATTTCTGATTGACTGTTTCACTGCGCATGTCTGTACTTTCAGCAGACATTATTTTCTGATAACGACGGAGAAAGAGTCTACATTTCTGACTGAACAATCGAAATAATATTAACCTAATTGTATCGCGTTGTTGTAAACGCAAAAAAGTTATAAGGTCTTAGTATGCAAATCTGGAATCGTGATAAAACCATTTTCCTTCTGCTAGTTTTGTTTTCAAGTTAAAAAATATACACCAGTCTACAATATTACATACCTTATATATAGCAAAGTAAAATATTTAATCGATATTGCGGTAACTTTGTAAACTAGGTTTAACTATCCAATTACGTGCTCACAACTGCATACCCACAGTTGATAAGGAAGTAAACGCTTAACAATAACAAAGATTAAGTTGGCGTCCGTAAGTGAAGGAAGGATATTCATATTAATATTCATATTAACAACTTGAATTACTCAGAAATGGACGTTTGATTAAGTTCAATGGAAAAATATACTAAACGGATGGGATCTTTAAAGAAAATTGAACAATAAACAACTTGCAAATCGGGTAAACACTTAAAATGGCAATGTCTGGGCAATATACGCGTTCTGTGCTTGGAGCATCTGATGAAATCAAGGACATTTACTGTGAACCTTGTCAAAAAAGATGGAAAAGAAGCGATAGCCGAGGGTTACTGCAAGGACTGTCCTGAATATCTCTGTGCACAGTGTTACAGGAGTCACAGAAGAAACAAGATTTTAGCTTACCATGTGTTACTCGACAAGGACTCAATGCCAATAACTTTGGGATCCAAAAAAGGAGTTTTGGACATCTGTAAGCAGAAATGCACCATCCACCCTGATAAAGTGATAGAGCTCTTCTGTGAGACATGTGACAAACTTGGATGTACTATCTGCATCACACTTGATCATCGTCAATGTAATAAAATGAAACATATCCCTGACATGGCTAAAGACTTGAGAAATAGTCAAGAATTTAAGGTATTTCAAGAATGGATCAAGTCAACTACAGATACACTGTCTGAAATTGAACAAAAAATACAAGGAGATGCTACATCCAACAAAGCTATGCAAAAACTGGCAAAACAGGAACTTTCACATCAAAGAGCTGACATTAACAAATTTTTCGATGAACTGGAGAAGAAGTTGGATGATCAGATTCTAACTATAGAGAAAAGAAACGAAGACACCCTGAAAGCTGCTTCTAACAAGCTGAAGCCAATGAAAAAAGATCTGGCTCAAATAAAGAATGACATAGAAGCAAAGAAATTTGGACAAAATTGTGAGTTGTTTATTTCTATGAAGAAGAGCATAGAGCAAATGAGGACTTTCGATGATAAAGTTAATAAACTGCAAGGGGAACCAAATATACAACAGTTTACATTGAAACCTTCAGAACAGATCCAGACTATGATAAGAACTATTACAGAGATATGCAAAATATCAACAGCCGTAATCACTACCGAGATCTCCAAATTACCGACAGCGAGAACAACTAAAGATATCAACAGAAAACAAACAGCCAGAACCACTACACAGTTGTCTGGAACACCAAAAGCCAGACTTGAGTCAGTCATTGACATAAAAACTAGCAAAGACAAAACAGAAGCATTGATATGTAGTCTCACCATTATGCATGGGCACTACTGTGTGGTAGCAGACAATGGTAACAAATGTATTAAGGTTGTTGACACAAAGAGTAAACAAGTGACCTCGGAGATAGGCATTGAGACTATTTGGTCAGTGACGTCAGTAAGTGATGATCAGATTGTTGTATCAGTATCCTTCTCTGGTGGTAAAAATCAAATCCAGTTCTTCTCAGTATCAACATCTGGGGTCATACAGAGTACCAACCAACTGTATTATGTTGTAGACTATTATATGGGCACGGTTTATTGTAATGGTAACATTTATGGTGTTAAGAATGATAAGATAGATATCCTCAGCATGACAGGGAAGATCATCAGAAAAATCCAAACAGATGACAAAGGTGCTAATCTGTTTGTTGATCTGAAAAGAATAGCTCTGAGTCCTGATGGGCAAACAATTTATGTAACTGATTGTAGGAAGCACAGTGTTTATAGTTTGACATTGGATGGGGAAGTCAAGGCCATCTATACTGACAAGGACCTGCATAATCCTTGGGGTATTACTTTTGACAAGCATGGTTATGTGTATGTACGTAGCTGTGGTACAAGAAACATTCAGCAGCTCACTGCAGACCTCAACAAGGTCCAGGTTCTCATAGAAGATGTTGCTGGGATTAACATTACCTACTCCAGCACTGAGAACAAACTATACATTGATGACTGTAACAAGATCAATGAATACTCCTTAGATTACAAATAAATAAACACAATAGCAAGAAAATTTTACGACAGACAGTTGAATAAATAAAATATTGGTCAGTTGTTAACTTATCAAAATGTACGTTTTGATTTGTTGCTTGATTTTAATAATTAACCATTTTCCTGAAACATACACAGCTGTATCAGAGCATTTTGATCATAATTAGTGATTCCTTTTTATAGCAACAAAACTCATCAGACAGCCAATGACTGGCAATGATTACTTAAAACCATAATGGATAAATGATTCAGAATATAAAACTAATAAAAGTGTTAGTTTAATATAGATGTGAGCAAGTCTTCTTATTGATTGTTGTTTTATTTTATATGTGTCCACATATAATACATTAAGAAATTCAGTTTTTATTTCCACATTCTTGTTCTTTGATTTTATTTATGGATAAAAATCATTTTGATACTGTATACTTGTTTAAATGTCCCCAAAATACGTGGTGTTAGACACATCACAGCGAATATGACATCATGACCTCACAGTGAATATCACAGTATTTATGACTTCATGTTGAATATTAAATGACATTACGCTGAATATGACGTCCAGAAATCACAGTGAATATAACGTCATGACGTCACAGTGAATATGACATTACAACATCACAGTGAAATTCAATATGAATCATTTCAGCAAACTGAATATTGCATCATGGCATCAAAATGATTATTACTTCATAAAAGCACGTGAATATAGCATTCATTAAATCATGGTAAATATAACATCACGACATCATAGTAAATTATCACAGCAAGATGTCACAGTGAATATAAGATTATGGCATATCAGGGAATATAACATCACAGTGTATATGAATTCAGGACATCACAATTAATATGACATCATGGCACTTCAGTGAATATGACATCATGACATAACAGTGAATACATGTACGACATCATGATGTCACAAAATCAATCCCTGAAGAAGGCATGTAGACTGTTGGATAAATCAAAAATATGTGAAAAATGTTGAATATACATCACTTTAATAATGCAATAAAAGTAAAATATACTGTCAAATGTTGATGAGTTTTCCTAAATACATACTAGCGAAGGGTAACATATGTATTTTATTAACCTTTTACTCCATACATAACACTTTTATTGCATGCCTGAGAAAACAGTTTTGATCCAGATCAGATGACACAGATGTGTCTAGATCAATGCTATTAACCTTATGAATTTATAAGTGAACAGTGTAGATCCAGATCAGAAAGTATATTCATGGACTAAAGGGTTTAAAGCAGTTAAAGTATTCTTTAACCCTTAACTCAATATATACACCTTTCATCGCACGGGCAAACTGAGAAGATCCAGATGAGCTGGCTAATTCGAACCATTTTATCAGAATATGAAATGTACACTTGTATATGCATTTGGTTTTTTATGATCAAGGAGCTACTTGTTTAGATCGTGATCAGACAGCACAAATGTTCCAGTAGATATGGATCTACACTGGTCGCACAAGCATATAAATGGAGTAAACAGATAATATTTAGTGCAACACTAGACATTACATTTATGATTTAAAAATACAACAAAACTTTTGTCTTGCTGATATCGATATCAAAAGTGTATTTGGTGAAAGCACTAAGTTTAACGCCATTCTTAAAAAATGAGATAAAACTTCTGAAAACGAGTGCCAATATGTAACAAAAGTAATGTCTACTTTCAAAAATAGTATTTATGTCAGGTTATAAAATCAGCACAAGCCAGGATCCATTGAACCACACTATTGACCCCACAATGACATTGACCTGAATAAAATCATGGATCCAATGAACGCTTTATATGACAAACAAAATTTGAAAATGTATCCATGGTTACGGATGCCATCAGTCGTTCCTCAATAATATTTTTTGGCATTAATATATATGCAAGTTTTTTTAAACAGTAAAGTTCATCTGTTACACCATAAGTTGTAATATTTGAGTAGAGCCTGCTCTTGTTCATGCTGTTCGTAATTTATTCGATTTGTTAGCATTTAAATGCCAGCACCTTCTTCTGCTAAAAGCAGTTCTCACAACTAGCATGGGTTTGGCTTTTTATATCAGAAGTGCTAAGGAATCATCAATGACATCAAATCCGCCTATATTTCATATCACCGATGTTTTCACAGTAGCAGTGATATCAAAAGAGCAGTAAATAAAATTTTACACCAAAACAACAGTTATCTTGATTCAACAGTGGTATTGAATAAACAATGTTGTTTTTTTTAACTCAGCAGCAATATCGAATGAACAGTTATGTCGATTAGACAGTGATTTCGAATTAGCGGTAATATCATATGATATTTCCTCTAGCTGGAAGCGAACAGCGCCTAGCCTTGCAATTCGGACAACGCAACTAATTCAGCTAGCCAAGACCCCCCCCCCCCCAAAAAAAAAAGTTGATAGGATAGCCCTGATATATGTTATCACCATTGCATGACCAAATAAACAATGCAATCGTATGATTTCAAATGAGCAGTGATATCGTGTTTTAGTGATATCATATTAACCGACATCGAATCAGCAGAGATAACATAACAACAGTTCTAGCGTATCACTAGTGATATAAAACTAACGATGATATACTGTATAAACAACAATGTTATTGAATCGGTAGTGATGAACAAACAGCTGGCGTTGCTCAATGATACATCGGTATCAAACACTTTAATTCTCTACAGTTAGTTTATTCATACATAATAGTTATCTTCTTGTATACATTAGACCAAGCATTATTTGTTGTAAATGTTGAATAAATATCAAAAGGCAATACTTGTGCATCCAAAAAGACCAAGTTTAAACGTATAAATTTATTAGTGATTTGTTCTTAAGTTAACATAATGGCGTTCCTAAATAAAAGCAAAGAAAACTTGTTTAATCTTCCAAGTGTGTGTTGTAACTTCAAAATTGTTATTTTCGTGTGTATAGCGTTTGTGTAAGTAGAGTGAACTATCAAAGGATCAGTAATTTGTGTTCGTACAATAAAGCTATTCCATTTTCCTGTTTAAGTCATTTAAATTTCAACACGATTTCTCTTTCACAAATTCATATAATATTTTATGCAACTTTTTTGCAAGCACTTAGAGTACCGTTACGGTAGAAATGTACTCCACCAGAGTCGAAGATGAGCGTTTTCTCCATCACAAGTGAATCTGAATAGCTTTGCTGTTAGACTGATATGGGCTTATGGGCACTTGAGCAACTTGATTGTAAGACTGACATGAAATTTTCTTCTCCATTGCAATTGTATCTTTGTTGTAATCTCTCACACTGAGTGTAAATAATTAACCATTTGTCAAAATTGGATTTTAATATTTGAAAGAATGTATGCGTCCCAGGGTTGATGCAGTTTTATCAGTTAGTAGTCAAATGAATCTTCTTAAATATCAAATGAATTCTTTCCGATTTAAGGCTATTATAAATCTATATCAACAGCTTCATCCAAATTTAGCTCAAACCTGGACATGCATAATTTAAAGTATTTCTATGTTTTGCCAGTATCAAAGGGAAATTACTGCACATGATTCTGGCAAACTCCTCGCAGAGGATACTTTCCCATACAGTCATGTGGATTGTGAACTGTAACAAAAACAACAACAACAACATTTGTAATACTGATGCGATATAAAAACAAAGTTACTGTATACTAATTTTGATTAATGCGTGTCAAAACACATAAAAACAGCTTTGTAGGATTGTAATCTCTAATCAGTGCTGTTATCAGTTACGTCCTTTGAAGGTCGTTGAGCACGATACTTATGTACTATGTTTATAGTAATTCGAAAATTTCTTTTGTTTTAATATTTCGGCCAGTTTATAGATAGGTGGTTTCAATATCCCAGCCAATATAGATTTGGATATTGTCCAATCACCCCCAAGGATATACTTCCTGCTTTTTAAATTTTGCCTTTGGCGTAGTCTGTGATATGCAGGATTTATATTCTAAGATCCCCTGTCAAAATTCTATTCTGTTTAGTTCCGCCCATTGTTTTCTCGTTTAGGGCAAACCCATTCTTTTATCTGGGGACCATACGCCGCTGAACATGGAATGGTATTAATCTGAAAATACCTCATGGAAGGTTCCATGTTCACCGCCATATGCATACCATCGTTTGGGATGGATCGAAATTGTACTATTTAATGGTGTAATTACTAAGTTGCGCTCAACCCGGGGCTAGGCGGCGTGGGTAGTAATAAACATTCCCATTACTGCCCATGAACAGGCTCAATCAAACCGAGCCTGCAGTATTTTCATATTTGTCGTGTTCGATGGCTTTCAAAGTTCCCTTTTCATCTATTTGTATATAGATGTCATAATGAAAATTAAAACTGACTGCTTGAGTCTATATTCCTATGTAGAAAAGATTTTGTATAGAAATCCTTCAAAATATGACTTTGTAAATTTTTAAAAATCTAACAACACCGCTGCAAACCATCATGAATTTGTCGAGTCTCCAGACGTCAATACTGTTCCATACCCGCGCCTCTGTCATGAAGAACACCTTGATAAACAACATCTTAGCTTCTGTGGTAGCAAGATCATGGACCAACTGTGACAATGTTGTGCTCAACTCCTCCTGCAAGTGTAAGTTTAGGTTTATTCAGTGTTTCAGTATTTTGAGATCTTAGCTCCATTACTGTGGCACCATAGTATTTGACGCTGGTTTATATGTTGTATATTTCGCACGATGGGACTTAATGCTCGAATTTGATCCCCAGCAAAATACACTGTTTAATATATAAAGTTTACCAAAAATGAATGAAAAGAGAACTATAAAGAAACATAACAGTGTCACGATAAGTATGAAAATATATCGGGGTCGGTTTGATAGAGCTTGTTCATGGCCAGTTATTTGAGATGCTTAATACTACCAATGCTGCAACTGCAAAGCCCGAAGGTAATTGGTTTAGCAGAATGAATTTATCCAAAAATAAAATTAATCTTGCAAAAAGTACTAATCACAATAATTCAGACAATAAAAGAACATGCTATTTATCCTTAACTCCATGGAGCCTTGTATCCCATGAGAGATTAATGAAGATCCAGATCGGATCAGACCAGTGAAGATCCAGATCGGATCAGACCAGTGAATATCAAGATCGGATCAGACCAGTGAAGATCCAGATCGGATCAGACCAGTGAAGATCCAGATCAGATCTCCAAACCTGATCTGCACCTTCATTTGTTCACCATAAAATGTAAGATATGTTCTATGGAGTAAAGGGTTACAAATGTTTGCTACCTGACTTGTTGAACAATATGATGAATATATATGTGTAAATATTGAGTTGTGCTCAATCTGGGACTATGCCGTGTAGTCAGTAATATCTATTTCCATTACTACCCATGAACAGACTCAATCAAAACAAGTCTGTAATAGTTTAAATACATTGCATTTGTCTGATTCAGTAGCTTTTAAATTTCCATTACTACCCATGAACAGACTCAGACCAGGCCGTGAAGTCAGTAATATCTATTTCCATTACTTCCCATGAACAGACTCAATCAAAACAAGTCAGTTATAGTTTAAATACGTTGTGTTTGTCAGGTTCAGTAGCTTTTAAATTTTCTTTTTTAATCCAGAATGAAAGTTTATCTGAAAGAGAGGTTTATCCTGATCCGGAAAGCTTATGGAATAGTGATACATCAACATAATGTTATGTAGACCTTTCCTGATTTTGAGGAAATCCTCTATAACAGTTGTAAATCTATCTAGTAAAAAGAAAAAAATGAATTAGTAGTGTCAATGATTTATACCTTTCCTCTGTACATATTTAAAAAAAAACGCAACTGGCTCTGAAAGATTAAAAAAAGAACATTATGCATTAAAAAGTGAAAAATTAAGTAGTGATACATTTATTAATTATACAGACTTCCGTTATGGAAGAATGAATGCATTAAAAATTTGTAAAAATAATTTTCATATTCATTCATACATATCAATTTATTTCATTTCCAGTGAGAATATCCAATTGATTATTAATAAATAATTTTTACTTCCAACATTTACCCGAGTAGTAAATACATACATGTATAAAGTCAAACATTACAGGTTTTCTATAACGCAAATCGCTTTTTATTTTTAATATGTTTTTATCACTTAAAAAAAGACCATTGTAGATCAATATCAGATGAGAGGTGTCAACTAATTCAGAGTCCGTTCAAACACACAAGAAATCCCATATAATGGTTAATGGAGAAAGAGGTGTAATGATTTTTATATAAATCTATCCTCTATATCACCAAACCAAATCTTAAAATTTAAAAAATATATCTACCTAACAGTATTAAGTCGGTTAATGATTCTGAATTATGTGTATTAATTTAAACTATAGTATTTAAATACAAAACTAAAGTCATACAGTCCCTCTGGGATATAAGTAATGTCACGTTTTCCATAACTACTGGTAAATCAAGGTAATACAGAAATCTGACTTATTTAACATTTGAGACCAAAACACATGATATACATAAAATAGTTCGGATTATCACAAAATGGTCTTTAATAAACCATGTCTACACCGTTTTAAAATCTTTTATCTAAATTAATCCTCTAAATCGTCATAGACATGCAAATGATTTGTGCTGATTGGATGGCAGTACACTACAGTAACATTTATACGGCAATTAGCTTCTTCTAATATTAAATTTAAGTTTAATTTTAGAGAGATTATTAGGAATGTTGATTTTTGTAGTATTCTTAAGTAAATTAAGGTTAAACTATCTGATTACGAGCCCACCACAATTGCATACCGACTGTAGACAAGAGGGTAAAAATATACCAATAACATTGATTTAACCCTTCAATTTTGCGTCGTTAGTGTTGAAAAGGTATACAAATTGTAAACAGATTATAACTTAAATAACCAAAACTGACATTTCATAACCTGGAAAAAAAACAACTTACTGATTAGGATTGTTTAAAGTAAATAAAAATCAAAACTTGCAAATCAGGTTAATGTCTAAAATGGCGAAGTCAAATAAATAAATCAATCAAAAACTCACAAATAAGGTAAACAATTAAAATCATATATGGCGATGTCAGGGCAATACAGTCGTTCTATGCTAGCTAGGAGCATCTGATGAAATCAAGGACATACACTGTGAGTCTTGCCAAAAAGATGGAAAAGTAGCGATAGCCGAGGGTTACTGCAAGGACTGCCCTGAGTATCTTTGTGCATAGTGTTACAGGAGTCACAGAAGAAATAAGGTTTTAGCAACCATGTGTTACTGTACAAGGACTCAATGCCAATAACACCGGGTTTCAAAAAAGGAGTTTTGAACATCGACATCTGTGAACAGAAATGCACTATCCACCCAGATAAAGTGATAGAGTTCTTCTGCGAGACCTCTGACAAACTTGGATGTCATGTCTGTGTCACACTTGACCATCGTCAGTTTGATGAAGTGATATCCCTGCAATTGCCAAAGAAATGAAACACAGTCAATAATTTATGGTTTTTCAAGAATGCATCAAGTCCACAGATGAAACCACAACAGAGATCAACCAAACACCAACAGCATGATCCGCTAGAGAAATTTGCCAAATACAAACAGCAAGATCCGCTACAGAGATGTGCATAACATCAACAACCCGTAAAGCTACAGAGATCTGCAGTCTCGCGACAGTGATTGACATAAACATTAGCAAACACCAAACTGAGCCTCATATATATAGCCTCACTATAATTCATGGACACCTCTGTGCTGTATCAGACAGATATAACAAAAGCATAAGGTGGTTGACATAAAGAGTAAACAAGTGACCTCGGAAATAGACATTAAAGCACAGCACATTTGGGGAATGACATCAGTAAGTGTTGATCAGGTTGTTGCATCAATATCATTATCAAATGTTAGAGATCAAATCCAGTTCTTCTCTGTATCAACATCTGGAATCATACAGAGTACCTATCGGAAGAGGAATGTCGATGACTTTTGAAAGTGCATGGTTCATTGTGAAGATAACATTTTTGGAGTATGCGGTTTAAAAAAACAACATTGATATGCTCAATATGGAAGGAAAAGTCATCCGAACAATCCATGCAGATGACAATGGTTTTGCTCGGTTTCGTTCTTTGCAAAGGATAGCTATTAATCCTGATGAACAAACAATATATGTAACTGATGATCTGAAGAATAGTGTTACCAGTTTGACCTTGGATGGGAAAGTCAAGGCCACCTTTACTGACAAGGGCCTGAAGGAACCTTGGGGTATTACCGTGGACAAGAACGGCTACGTATATTATATAGCCGTGGTACAAAACACATTCAGCAGCTTACTTCAGAACTCCACAAGGTCCATGTTCTCATGAAAGATGTTGCTGGGAATAACATACTCTACTCGAGCAGTGAGAACACACTTTACGTAAGTGACAAGGGAAAAATCTATAAATATTCCATAAATTTTAAATAAAAAAGTAAAATATGCATATCAGGAACGGCCACATCCAGCAGACACAGCCTCTTCATACAGCCAAAAAGTAGAGAGGAAAATAGAGCACGGGTTAACAATAATCAGTTTCAAAATTTACGCCACGAACAATTAACGAAAGTGAGAACCCGAGGGGTTACGCATTGGAACGGTCAGTGGCAGAACAAATTGCCACTGGGGGTTTAAACCAGGTTTTAGGGTACACCAATCTCACACTTGCCTCTGGTTCTACTATCGCAAAACAGGTACAAGCTGTCTTGGTGAAATAACTCTAACTCACTCAACAGTTTAACAATGTTGCATGCAACAGCACAAAAACATAAAAAAAACATAAGAAGCTAATAGCATTGCAAAGCAAAAAGGGAAAGTACTCACCACTAAATAAACAAACAAAAATACTTGTAAATAAGTATTGCAATCTTTGTGGGGCTGATATCAGCTATTCGGTCAAAGCACTCTTCAGATAAAATTAGTACACGACAGCAGTCAGAACGAAAACCTTATTCCCTTAGCCACATTAGAGACTCCCATAAAAATCTTGATATATGTCGCAGCAGTCTCCATGTGTAACGGTTCTTTTGGTGGCGTTGTGAGCGCGACGCCAACGTGACATCACTGACATCATCAATACGTTGAAATTGCTTTGCAAACAGACGAAACATGAATTTTGAAAGCCATCGAACAAGATAGAATACGGTATAGACGGTTGTTTATATTGGTGACCGTGAAAATCTAATATATATGGTTTGTTTCATGTATTCAGGTAGAACCAGATCGGCCAGCACATTCGTGCCACATGAGAAGGATCGTATAATAATAATAATATAATTTGGTTATATCTGACCAAAAAGTGACAAGTGTAGATCAAAATCAGACAGAATAGATGTGCCGTCCGATCTAGATCTACACTGGTCACATATGGGTAACACCACGATATATTGTGTAAAGGATTAAGTAAGTGCTGATACCAACGAAAAAGCAGTTAAAGAGAAAATACACATAAGTCCACGCCCAAATATTGATGTTCATCAACAGTTGAAGCCTCGGAGCCTTGATTTTGCTTCCGCTAGGCTACTTTGCTTCCACCAACAATATCGGACAATTCTATGTATTTTAATCTAAACGGACATTGTTAAAGTCTATACTCTAGTAATTTTTTATAGAATTGCCACAAAATATGACTTTATAAAATTGTAACAACAAGGCTGCAAACCATCATGAATTCGTCGAGTCTCCAGACGTCAATACTATTCCATTCCCGTGCCTCAGTCATAAAAACAAATTGACAAACAACACATTAACCTCTGTGGTAGCGAGATCAGGGACCAACTGCGACAATGTTGTGCTCAACTCTTCCTGCAAGAATAATTGTAGGTTTATCTAGTGTTCCTTTTCAGGACTTTGATAACTGAGACCCATTACTGTGGTATCATTATATTTCATGCTGGTTTAAATTTGGCGAATTTTGTGATGAGGTTATTTACATGAACTACATATAAAATCAAATCTTGCAAGTTATTCCTTTCATTTTATGACAAATAATATTAAATAAAAGTAAAACCTGTTTTTAGGGGAAAATCCAAAAGTAGTCTTTGAGAAAGGTGGTCTTTATTTACAGATAATTTGTCCTTATCTGTCAGTTGGACAAACACAATGTGGTCCCAATGCATAGGTGGTCTTTGTTTATAGGTGGTCTGTAACACAGATTGAATTGAAGATATGTTATAGTACATATTTTAAGAGTATCTTTTCTTATATATAAACAACTTTCTGTCATGTGACATTGTTTTAAAAATATTGCTTAATTGCAAAACCCACCAAAAATCTGTAATACTTTTCACACGTTTAATGTGGTTTAAAAAATAAATAATGATTCCTAAAGATCACTGAACCATATCTCAACATTTTAAAACAATATCTATACTGTGGGTAAATGATATAGTATTATGTATAAATTTGAATTTTAACTTTGGGGTATAAAATTATTTGTTTCACTTCTGATAGTTTTGTCTTCAAGTTAAAATCAACACATTAGTGTACAGTATAAAAAAACATTTGCAAATTTATTAAGAATATTTTTGGTATTTTAAATTAAACATTTATCGATATTGAATTTATTGTGTAAAACTAGGTTAAACTATCTAATTACGAGCCTTCAACTGCTTAACGACAGTAGCCAAGAAAGTAAAAATATACCAATAACATTGATCTTTCCCATCAATTTTAAATCCGTTCGACAGATATTCATATTGTAAAATAATTTAAATGTCTAACTTGAATAGTACGTGCAAATCAGGTAAAAAATTATTTTAAAATGGCAAAGTCAGGGAAATACAGTCGTTCTGTGCTAGGAGCATCTGATGAAATCAAGGACATTTACTGTGAACCCTGTAAAAAAGATGGAAAAGTAGCGATAGCCGAGGGTTACTGCAAGGAATGTCCTGAGTATCTTTGTGCACAGTGTTACAGGAGTCACAGAAGAAATAAGGTTTTAGCCAACCATGTGTTACTCGACAAGGACTCAATGCCAATAACTTCGGGTTCCAAAACAGAAGTGTTGGAATCTGTGAACAGAAATGCACCGTTCACTGTGATAAAGTGATAGAGCTCATCTGTGAGACATGCGACAAACTTGGATGTACTATCTGCATCACACTCGATCATCGCCAATGTTATAAAGTGAAACATATCCCTGACATTGCTAAAGACTTGAAAAATAGTCAAGGATTCACGATGTTTCAAGAATGGATCAAGTCAACTACAGATAAATTGTCTGAAATTGAACAAAAAATAAAAAGAAATGCTACATCCAACAAAGCAATGCAAAAACTGGCCAAACAGGAACTTTCACATGAAAGAGCTAACATTAACAAATTTTTTGACGAACTGGAGAAAAAGATGGACGATCAGATTCTAACTATAGAGAAAAGAAACAAATATACTCTGAAGTCAGCTTATGACAAGCTGAAGCCAATTAAAAAAGATTTGGATCAAATAAAGAATGACATAGAGGCAAAGACAACTGGACAAAATTGTGAATTGTTTATTTCTATGAAGAAGAGCAAGGAGAAAATGAAGACTTTCGATGATAAAGTTAACAAACTGCAAGGGGAACTAAAAATACAACATTTTACACTGATACCTTCAGAACAGATCCAGACTATGATGAGATTCACTACAGAGATCTGCAAAATATCAACAGCCGTAAATACTACAGAGATCTCCAAAACACCGACAGCGAGAACCACTACGGAGATCTCCAAAACACCGACAGCGAGAACTACTACAGAGATCAGCAGAATATCAACAGCCGTAATATCTTCAGAGATCTCCAAAACACCGACAGCGAAAACCACTACAGAGATCTCCAAAACACCGACAGCGAGAACCACTACAGAGATCAGCAGCAAACAAACAGCCAGAACCACTACACAGTTCTCTGGAACACCAAAAGCTAAACTTGAGTCAGTCGTTGACATCAAAACTAAAAAAGACAAAACAGGGCCTAGTATATTTGGTCTCACCATAATGCATGGACATTACTGTGTGGTAGCATACAATGGTAACAAATGTATAAAGGTGGTTGACACAAATAGTAAACAAGTGTCCTCGGAAATAGGCATTAAAGCAGAGTTCATTTGGTCAGTGACATCAGTAAGTGATGATCAGGTTGTTGTATCAGTATCATTATTAGATGGTAAAAATCAAATCCAGTTCTTCTCTGTATCAACATCTGGAGTTATACAGAGTACCAACCAGCTGTATTGTGTTTTTGACTATTACATGGGCATGGTTCATTGTAAAGGTAACATTTATGGAGTTCATTGTGGAAAGATTGATATCCTAAGCATGACTGGGAAGATCATCAGAACAATCCACCAAATATATGACAAAGGGGCTGAACTGTTTAGTAATCTGCGAGGAATAGCTCTGAGTCCTGATGGACAAACACTTTATGTAGCTGAGAATTACAAGAACAGTGTTACCAGTATGACCTTGGATGGGAAAGTCAAGGCTATCTATAAAGACAATGATCTGGAGTATCCTTGTGGTATCACTGCTGACAAGTATGGTTATGTATATGTACGTAGCTGTGGAACTAAAAGCACTCAGCAGCTTACTGCTGACCTCAACAAGGTCCAGGTTCTCATGGAAAATGTTAATGGGTCTAGCATAACCTACTCGAGCACGGAAAACAAACTTTACATTAGTCACGATGACAGTACTATCAAAGTATACTCCTTAGATAACAAATAAACAAACAAAATACCTCATTGTAATATCAAGAACATTTATCCAAAGGAACTTGAGTAAATGACATAAGTGGTCACTTTTAAATTTATTTAAATGTACATTGTTGACGTGCTGCTTTCTAGAAGTAAAAAAACCACATGGTTTTGATTATCAACCATTTCCCTGACACAAATACATATGTATTAGTGCATATTGATTATGACATAACATCGATGATTTCTCTTCCCATTGATGATTTTTCTTCCATGCCAACAGAATTAAACAATGACAAAGACTGACAAAGGTTCCCTAAAAGTAGAAAAACTATGTTGTTATATTTATTTAAAACTGTGAGACTACGTAGAATAAATGCTTGAGTGTTCATTTAATATACATGTTAGCAGTTATGTTGTTATGCCAATTGAACTGAACAAACTAGCACTGACTGGCAAAGATTCCTAAAAAACTACATAGATATATTTATTAAAAACTGTGACACTACATTGAATAAGCTTTGAAGTGTTAATTTAATATACATGTAAGCAAATATGTGTTTAATTGCTTTTTTATTTAAAATGTATGCACATATAAATAGAAAGGTATTTTGTTGTTTATTTTCATATAATTACGTATTTGCTTTTTGATTATACTTTTGAATAAATGTTTCATTTTGATCCTGTATACTTGTTAACATTTCGCCAAAATACATGTGAGGCTTATTTTACCCCAGTGAATATGACATCACGACATCAAAATGAATGCGGCATCATAAGGTCAGAGTGAATATGACGTCATAACATCACAGCGAAAATGACATAATGATATCACAATAAATATGACATCATGACATCATAGTGAATATTACATCATGACAAATCAGTGAATATGAATTCAGGACATCGCAATGAATATAACATCATGACATTACAGAGAATATGACATAATGACATCACAGTGAATATGACATTATGACATCACAGTGAATATGACATCATGACATCACAGTGAATATGACATCATGACATAACAGTGAATATTACATCATGACATTACAGTGAATATGAATTCAGGACATCGCAATGAATATGACATCATGACATCACGGTGAATATGACATCATGATACCACAAAATCAAACCTCGACGAAGGCATGTGGGCTTTTGGATAATAAAAGATAATGTGAAAACCCATGTTTATACATCAGTATAACACTACAATTAAAATAAAATACTATGCTTTCAAATGCTTATGAGTTTTCCCAAATCCATTACAGCGAAGGGTATCTGATTTGTCATATTAATACCATCGAATCCGAAATTTTTTTCTTTACATCGGTGTTTAAGCATCAGCACTGATATTTAAATCAGCTGGGAATCAGAAATTCCATTAAAAACAACAATTATATCGAATAAACAGTGATATTGAGTCAGCAGTGATATCGATTAGACAGTGATTTCAAATTGACAGAGATATCAGATCAACAGTGATATCGTTTCACCAAAGAGTTTGAATGAGCTGTGATTACAAATTCCGGTGATTTCATATCATCAGTCATATCAAAGCAATAGTGATATCAATTCAAGAGTCAGTTCTATCGTGTCAGTTGTGATATAGGACTAGAGGTGATATATAATCAACAATGATATGAATCAGCTGTGATATCGAATCAGCTGTCGGCGCTCAATGATACCTCGGTATCATGGTGAATCAATGGTAACCCTACGTCCTTTAAGCAATGTTATTCTATATAATAGTCTTGTTCATAAATATTTATTATCTACCTGTACAATTATACCAAGCATAAAATATTCTAAAGGTTTATAGAAATATCAACGGACAATAGCTGTGCATCCAAAAAAGTCAGATTTAAAACATATATTAAACGTTTTGGTAATGCGTACTTAAGTTAAATTAAAAAAAACACAATATATGCATATCAGGAATCGCCATACTAAAAAAAACACAGCCTCCCCACGCAGCGAAAAAGAAGAGAGGAAGGTAGAAAGCGCATGATTTATATTATGTATGTCAATTCAAATAGGACGCCACCAACAATTAACAAAGAAGAAAACCCTTGGGGATACCGCCTTGGAACGGTCAGTGGCAAAACAAATTGCCACTGGGGGGTTTAAACCAGGTTCTAAGGTGCACCAACCTCACACTTGCCCCAACATGTTCTCGTATCACAAAACAAGACAAATTGTCTTGGTGAAATAACTCCAACCCACCCATCAGCTCAACAATGTTGCATGCAAAAGGGGGTTTAAACCAGGTTCTAAGGTGCACCAACCTCACACTTGCCCCAACATGTTCTCGTATCACAAAACAAGACAAATTGTCTTGGTGAAATAACTCCAACCCACCCATCAGCTCAACAATGTTGCATGCAAAAGCATACAAACATATAAACATAAAAATTTAATAGCATTGCAAAGCCAAAGAGCGGGTACTCAATGATCTTTCCGAGACCAGAGCACCTGGAGTAAAATCAGCAAGAACACGATGACAGGGATAAAAGAAACAAATCGAGCTTCTAGGTTCTTTAAAGAATAGATTTCCCCATAAACCTTTATACTCTTACACCCCTGCCACCGTCGTGCAACCGCTAATCAAGGCAATGAAAAATTGTTTAAGGGCAGTAACTTCAAAATGTTATGTTTAAAGTGTATAGAGTTGTAACACATTAGTTGAAGTATCAAGTGATCAGTAATTTGTGAACATATCATGAAGATATTCTGTTGTGCTATTTAAGTCATTTATAATTTAACATGTTTTCTCCATCAAAAAGTCATGGCAACTTTATTGGAAGCCCTAAGACTAACATAGAAACGTACTTCATCACAGTAGAAGACGATAATTTTCTTCATCACATGATAACCTGAACATCTTTGTTATCATACGTACATGCTGTCTCTGCCACAAGTAAACAATTGTCTTTACTATAAGCCCCCTAACTTGTGATGTTTATTTTCCCAAACTCTATATTGGTTTTTATTTGTATACACACATGCTTATGGACACCTTAGCAACTTGATTGCAAGACTGATATGAAATGTTCGTCTCCATCGCAATGGCATCTTTGTTGTAAGCTCTCACACTTATACGCTTTCACAATTTCATCTAAAATATTATTGTAAGACCTCGAACTAACATTGCAACTAAAGGTGATATATAATTAACAATGATATGAATCAGCTGTGATATCGAATCAGCTGTCGGATTACTTCATGTAAACATTTTCGTTTTTACGACTCATTATCAAATTTCTTTCAAAAGCCCTAAAAATGTTGTTTTCTCCTCGATAATAAAAATATTATTTCCACGTTTACTACAGTATTTTTTTTAAAAAAATACAGAAAACGTTTATTTTTAACATGCTTTTAACATTGTTTAATGTCAACAAAATCTGTTTTCAAACATTTGTACAGACATCAATGCAAAGACATACAAATCGAAGTTATGCTTGTGCTGGCAACATCTTGCATATAAAAAAATAAGTTAAAGCAAAATTAATGCATTACATGTATGTAAGTATAACGTAATTGGTAATAAACCGCTTCTTCAAATTACAGCATAGTTCATTCATATTATCCAGTTCACGTGAATATTTTGTAAAATGTTTTAAATTGGAGCACTTTATTCAAGCGTTAGTTCAAATATCTGCAATCAGTGTTGCCCTGGTAAGCCTGCACAGCTAATCAATATATAGTTAATATACATTGTATCCTTAAAAAATAGACTAAAATTGATTGCTCGACAATTATGATCACATATTTAATTAAACTCTTTAATTTCAAAACGTTTCGGCCAATGTTGTTATGATCACATTAAAGAACGTTAAGAGAGCTTTAAATAGAGTATATTGGACTGTAATAGTAAAAAGTACATGTAGTTAGTTTCATATAGTAACATGTAATTTCAGATTTATTAAGTAATTTTAACAAAGGTCCACATGGACCCCTGATATTCAGAGCTGTATTGTAATTGTGCAGTTATGTATTTATAGAGAATAAATATGGTCATTAAATACCCCTGATTCACAGCTGTATTGTGAAGATGCATTTTTTTTATTTATAGAGAATAAACAGACAAGATTGTTTATTTAAATAAGCAATTAGAAGCAACAATGAAGTGTCGATAAGATTGTTTGTTTTTTATTCCAATAACCTTATTATGCTACCAAGCTCTTAACTCTCAACTCAGTCAAAAGTATTGGTAACCAAATCAAGTAAAGAGATAGAAAAAGATACCTTGCAAGTGATTTACGAGTAGTGACAATGGTGAAAAAAACGAAACATTGTTAGGTATCACCAAAACTGACATTCCAACTAGGTTTTCTACATTTTAAAACATAACCGATAAAGTTGTTTGATAACCAATATTAAAACAAATCAATCCAACTTTAAAAATCACACACTTTTAAATTACTGTCTTTTTATATGAACATTTTAAAATATAAGGTTGATTGTAGTCACTATAGAATTAGTTTTTACAGTAATATAAGTCTTTTATTTTTTTCAATAACGGATGCTACCGACTGTGAAATTTCCGAAGTTCTCTTAACGAAAATCATTAAATCAAACGTTCTGACATTTTAATTATTTCCGGCGCTTTGAACAATTCATTGTAAGCTCTTTAGCACCCAAACTGAGCAGCTGGGGTTCAGCTTCTCCCGTCCCACCCGGTCTGACGCTAAGCAGATATATACATGTATATATATGTTGAGTTGTTACAAATGGTTTGCTCTAGGCCAGCAATATAATGATGAAAACTCGTTATAATGATATTTCTCAGGTAGGTCTGTTTGAAAAGAATAACATTTTAAGCTATTACACTTTTACATTTAAATATATATACAAACAAAATTACTTCAGCAAGCCCAACTGAACACCTCCATTATGTCGATGCTAACCCAGCAAGTGATAAGAAGACTTTATGCATTTGTAAAAAAAAACATTTATATATTAATATGTCATATATTCATTTCTTTCATTTTTCAATATATTTAACAGATTATATATTAATAATTTTACCTCCGATGCTTTTAGAGTAGCTAATACAAGACTAGCAGGTTATTTTTAATTTAATTTTCTACAAGTTATATTAAATTACAGCCCATCCCTTCTTCAAATACCACTCGGGTGAAAATCCGAAAGTGGTCTTCGGAGGCAGGTGGTCTTTATTCACATGTGAATTTTTGTCATTCAAATCAATTATTAGGAAAAATTAAATGTGGCATTTATTCACATCAGTCTTTGTTTACAGGTGCTCTTTAGCATAGGTTAACTGTAAACATGAAATATAACATGGCTTAAAATAATAGAACTAAAATTGGGTAAAGTCTCAGATCTAAAACATCTGAATGGTAATAGTCCTCTCAACCAATTAGATACTTGAGATTTGAAAGTGATCTCTTTTCTCAGTTCTATTATAGTTGACTTTATGTTCCCATTTTTATTATTTCACATTATTGAGAGTACCTGATTCTGCTAGAAACAATTCTTATTGGAAGATATGAGCTTATTTTGTTCTTTGCTTGTAATTATAATATTGTTATTAAATAAAATCAAAAGTGATAATAAAGAAAGTGTAAATTGCAACCAAGCAATAGTATTAATCGTCTCCATATTAATCCTTGACTCCATTTCTTAATGAGATAGGATGTTAAATTGTTAATGGCATAAATGAAAGTGTAGATCCAGATCAGCCGTCTCACAGGGATCTTCACTGTGACCAATGTAGATCTTCATAACATGTCATGAATGTGCCAGCTGATATTAATCAACAAGGATCACATATTTTAAAAATCTCGTAAAAATGGAGTCAATGATAAAACGTTTTAAATAGACCATCATGTTTTTAATGTAAACAAGTCCTCAATATCACTGAATTAAATCTTTAATTTTACTTAAATTATACCCTGGTATATATAGTGATTTAGTATTAAATATAAATAAAAACATTATTTCAATACAATACTAAAATCCTACTTTTTTTGGGGGGATATAATATGATCACCTTAAAGTTTTTCTTTTACTGGTAAATTATGCAAAAACAAAAATCTTCCAATCTTAACATTTGAGACATGGACAAAACAAATACATTTTATGAATGATCACAAATTGTCTCCAATAAACAGTGTTTAACAGCTTTAAACTCTTTAAACATATATCTAATCCTCTTAATCTTCCTTAATAAATGCAAATGATTGACTCATTGTACACATATTTTGGATAACAGTGCAATACCGTAACATTTAAACGGCATTTTGCTTCTTCTAATTTGCATTTATTAAAGTTATATTTAAGACAGCTTAAAAGCAATATTGATTTCATGGTATTTTATCGATAATGAGATATTTGTGTATAACTAGGTCAAACTATTGGCTTACGAGCCACAAGTCATTGCATACCGACAGTTAACAAGCAAATACACATACTACAACAACATTGATTTTAACTTTCAAGTTGGATTTCACTGAAATGGTATTCATATTGTAAAAGAAATTAGAATTTCCATCTTGATTTACCAAACTGTGTTTATATTATAACAAATATGCTAAATAAATGGGATCTTTTAACTAATTAAAACCTCACAAATCAAATCAACAATTTAAATCATATATGGCGATGTAAGGGAAATTCAGTCGTTCTGTGCTTGGAGCATCTGATGAAATCAAGGACATTTACTGTGAGCATTGTCTAAAAGATGGGAATGTAGCGAAAGCCGAGGGTTACTGCAAGGACAGTCCTGATTATCTGGGTGCGCAGTGTTACAGGAGTAACAGAAGAAATAAGGTTTTAGCCAACCATGTGTTGCTTGACAAGGACTCAATAACACCGGGTTCCAAAAAAAGAAGGTTTGGACATCGGCATCTGTGAACAGAAATGCACCATCCACCCAGATAAAGTGATAGTTCTGCGAGACCTGTGACAAACTTGTCATGTCTGTGTCACATTTGATCATCGTCAATGTGATGAAGTGAAACATATCCCCCTTTAAATGCCAAAGACATTAAACACAGTCAAGAAATTATGTTTTTTTCTAAAATGCATCAAGTCCACTGATGAAACCACAACAAAGATCAACCAAACATCAACAGCAAGATCCGCTAAAGAGATGTGCAGAACATCAACAGCTAGAAAAGCTACAGAGATCTGCAGACTCGAGACAGTTATTGACATAAACATTAGCAAAGACCAAACTGAGCCTCATATATATATAGCCTCACCATAATTCATGGACACTACTGTGTTGTAGCAGACAGTTATAACAAAAGCATTAAGGTGGTTGACATAAAGAGTAAACACGTGACCTCGGACATGGGAATTAAAGCACAACATATTCGGGGAATGACATCAGTAAGTGTTGATCAGGTTGTTGCATCAATATCATTATCAAATGTTAGAGATCAAATCCAGTTCTTCTCTGTATCAACATCTGGAATCATACAGAGTACTAATCGGGAAAGAAATGTCGATGACTTTTATAAGTGCATGGTACATTGTTAAGATAACATTTATGGAGTATGCGGTTTAAAAAACAACATTGATATTCTCAATATGGAAGGAAAAGTCATCAGAACAATCCATGCAGATGACAATGGTTTTGCTCTGTTTCGGTCTTTGCAAAGAATAGCTATAAATCCTGATGAACAAACAATTTATGTAACTGATGATCTGAAGAATAGCGTTATCAGTTTGACCTTGGATGGGAAAGTCAAGGCCACCTTTACTGACAAGGACCTGAAGGAACCTTGGGGTATTACTGTGGACAAGAATGGCTACGTATGTGTATGTAGCCGTGGTATAAAACACATTCAGCAGCTTACTGCAGACCTCCACAAGGTCCAGGTTCTCATAGAAGATGTTGCTGGGAATAACATACTCTACTCGAGCATTGAGAACACACTTGACGTGAGTGACAAGGGCAAAATCTATAAATATTCCATATATTTAAAATAAAAAAGTAAAAAATATGCATATCAGGAATGGCCACATCCAGCAGATACAGCCTCTCCATACAGCCAAAAAGTAGAGAGGAAAATAGAGCACGGTTTAACAATAATCAGTTTCAAAATGGACGCCACGAACAATTAACGAATGTGAGAACCTGAGGGGTTACCGCATTTGAACGGTCATTGGCAAAACAATTTCCCACTGGGGGTTTAAACCAGGTTCTAGGGTGCACCAACCTCACACTTGCCCCAGGTTCTACTATCACAAAACAGGTACAATTTGTCTTGTTGAAATAACTCCAACTCACCCAACATGTTAACAATGTTGCATGCAACAGCACACAAACATAAAAAACGTAAGAAGCTAATAGCATTTCAAAGGCAAAAGGGAAAGTACTCACTCCTAAATAAACAAACAAAAATACTTGTAAATAAGTATTGCACTGATTGGTAACGAAAAGTGTATTTAACCAAAATAACTTTTATGACAATATTTGTCAGTTAATGGTAATGTGTTGATTCCCTGCAATTAAAACGGAATAGTCACATTTTTTATATCAACCATTTGCCTGTTTCAGGCAGCAATGTATAAGAGCATTTCCATTCTGATACCATGATAGTCATTTCTCTGTCATTCCAATAAAATACATTGATCATGATTGGCAAAGACTGCGTTGCTAAAACAACCTATGAAACAATAGATATCATATACGAATTAAACAGAGACACCACGTGGAAAGAATTTTAAAGTATGTTAAGCTACATGTAAATAGTTATGTTGTTTTTCTTGGTTTTTTAATTTCCACTGTATGCACATATTTGTTATACGATATTGTTTTATTGTTTCCATTTATTGTTACTGTTTTTGCTGTTTGAATTTAGTTATGGATATTTTTTACTTGTTAAATTATGCCAAAATATTGTTAAATTACGTCAAAATAAATGCAAATAATGTTTGATTCATTTTCACCATGTTACTATGACACCATGATGTCACAAAATAAATCCATGAAGAAGGCCAGTGTGCTGAAACATAATGGATAAATGAACATAATGTGTACATTTACTATTGAATGTTTATGAGTTTTCCTAAGTCCAAACTAGTTAGCGAATTGTAACGCATGTATCCTATTAAAGACATTTACATTTACTGTATTAAAAATATATGTTATAAGTATACAAATGTATATATGCTCAACAAAAACAAAGTCTGACACTGCCGTCATAATTTTTTCAAAATCAAATAACCTAGATGTGAGTATTAGTGGTTGGAAATGAAAGTTCTATGCATTTTGAACTTAGCTGTGCATTTTGAAATTTCTTGTGCATAAAACAAGTGCTTTAGCTGGTTTTTTTTATGGAAAGGTGCAAACATTTAAGTTTTCATAGTATATGTATCTTATACTTTTTAGTTGTGTCAGGTTAAGTTTTTGCTGAATATATAGTACAACAGACATAGCATTTAAAAATTCAAGACAATCTTTGTGGGACTGATATCAGCTATTCGGTCAAAGCACTGAAGCAATTCTGATGAAAGGGTGACAACTCTAGAAAACGAGAACCAATAAGAAACAACACCATTTTCTGGTCTCAAAAATTGAAAACAAGATCTAGTTGCAATACGTCTTTACATAAAATTAGTACACACCAGCAGTCGGAACGACGACCCTATTCCCTTAGCCACACTAGAGTTGCCCATTATAATCTTGATCTATGTCGCAGCAGTCTCCATGTGGTACGGTACTTTTGGCGGAGTTGAGAGCACGACACCAACGTGACATCACTGACATCATCAACACGTTGTCAACGCTTTGCAAATAGACGAAACATGAATTTCGAAATCCATCGGTTGTGTTTTTATTATCCGTGACCGTGAAAATCCAATATATATCGCTTGTTTCATGTATATTCCTTCAGTATGATAGTTGACAGAATATCTCGGTTGTTTACTATATAGTTCTACAATACAGATTGGAAGATTTGGTGCAACCACATAAATCTCAATTGTTCAAAATATTCCAATAATTTGGTAGATCACATTATCTCTATTGTTTCAAGTTTATTTCCCTAATTTGGTTAAATAGAGTTAGATTTATGGATGTTTTCATTATTTTCTGTGATCTCGTAGAATCAAGGTAATCTCACTTCTTGGTCGATTCCAGCTGCCTGTGTACTGCGGCATTTATATTATAATATATCTTAATATATAAACATTTTACTGTAATACCTCAGATTGCCATGTTTTTCTTGTTATTTTTAATTTTCACTGTCAGCAAATATTTGTAATACAATATTTTTTTCATTTTTTTCCATTTATTGTTCTGTTTTTGCTGTATAATTTATTTATGGATATTTTTTATCCTTTATACTTGTTAAATTACGCCAAAATATTGATAAAAGTACGTCAAAATAAATGTACATAATGTTTGACTCATTTTACCCTTATTAGTATGACACCATGATGACACAAAATATATCCCTGAATAATGCTTGTGTGCTGAAAGATAATGGATAAATGAAAATAATGCGTAATAATAAAGATGTTTTTATATCAGTACATATCCTTTTGAATGTTTATGAGTTTACCGCAGTCCATACCAGCGAATGGTTACATATGTGTCATATTAAAGACATTTACAGTTACTGTATTAGACAAAATATATGTTATACGTATATATATATATGCTCAACAAAAACAAAGCCTGACACTGCAGTCATATTTTGATTCCAAAATCAAATTACCTAGATGTGTATTAGTGGTTGGAAATGGCCTCAGATTGGCATGTTTCTTCCTTCTTTACAAGTGCAACTGACCATCTTTGTTTTAAACGTAAGCTTTCAGAATGGCATGCTTTTTCCACCAAAGTCATATATGCATCTTTATTTTAAGTACCAGAAACTTATTCCATCACAGTCTTTGTTAGCCCCAGACTGGCATTTGATACCTTCTTCATCACAAAAAAACTGAACTTCTATGTTTTAAGACCGACATGCTTACGTTTAGCAACACAAGTGAACGACACTCTCTTGTTACAGGTCCACTAGCTTGACATGCTTACTTGACACGCTTACCAACTAGAAAATTATTTTTAATTGAGGTTGGACTCCAGAACTAGTGTCTGTTATTTTAGTTTAAAAAGCAATTAATTATAACCTTCAAACATTTCCTTTATGGGTTTCCATTGCCCGATTAATTGATACTGTGTTTGAATTGTATTGCTCGTGCACCCTAGAACCTGGTTTAAACCCCCAGTGGCAATTTGATTTGCCACTGACCGTTCCAAGGTGGTAACCCCTCGGGTTCTCATTTTTGTTTATTGTTAGTGGTGTCTTTTTTGAAACTGATTATTTTATTAACCATGCTCTCTCCCCCTCTCTTCTTCTTGACTGTGTGGGGAGGCTGTTTTTTCTGAATGTGGCGATTCCTGATATGCATATTTCACATTTCTAGAGACATTAAAGTAATAACAGAAGTGTGGAGGACCCAGGGATGACAAATATATCATTCTATCGCGTGCTTTTAACCCTTCATCCCATAAGCAAACAGTGTAGATCCAGATCGGCCAGCACATCCGTGCCATATGAGCAGGATCTGCACTGTTTCCCCTTCGAAGAATAAGGTTATTTCTGACCAAAAAGTGACCAATGTAGATCCAAATCAGACAGAAAAGCTGTGCCGACCGACCAAGATCTACACTGGTCACACATACGATCAATCATGTGTATATTGTGTAAAGGAGTAAAGGATTAAGTTAATGCTGAAGTCAATCTTCTATAAAATCAAATAAGATCTTCCTGCATTCTTATTCAATTTTAGCTTGTTCATCAGCTTTGAAATCTGTTCAATAATATTTTTATAGTTTTAAAAGGGTTAAAATAATCATCTTGATGTTCATGATAGTCAAAAGGGAGATCACTTGTTTTGGAGTTATGCAAACTCCTTGCTGCAGTAACTTGCAGTCCTTGCAATTATAGATTACTGTATAATTATAACTAATAATATATATACAGACTGATTAGCACTGAATTTCGAATAACAACTCTCCTACAATTTCAGTTTTTTATTAAAATTATTTCTTAGCCAGATGAACACGTTCTGTGTTTTGTGTGAGGTTAACTTTTTCCATTAGGAACGGTTCTAAAACATCTTGATCTAGATCTACAGAATAACTAAAAGTGGGAATAAATACCAGAATACCAATGGAAAGCTCTGGAATGAAAGCAGATCGCTTTGAGTAGCACTTGAAGAAACTGTAAAAATATCGAAGCATTAAGACGAAAAAAGGTTGGAGTGATACTACACATAGCTATGCATTTATCAACAACGAAATCATATATTTCATGGGGTACTCATTTTCATGGGTTTCTCGCATACAACAATTAAGGAATTCAAAACCTCAACGAAATATAGAACTTAATTAAAATGCTTTTTAGAAAATTAAAGAAAACACAAACCACAAAATCAGATACTAACGAAAAAGCCGTTAAACAGACAAACAAAAAACACTAAAGTCCACGCCCATGAATTGAAGTACATCTACAAAGAAGCCTTATTTTGCTTCCGCTATGCTTCTTTGCTTCTGCTATGCTACATTGCTTCCGCCAACAATATCGGACAATTTTGTCTATAAATCTAAACGGACATTTCTGAAGTCTATATTCTAATAAAGTAAATTGTTTTATAGAATTCCCACAAAATATAACGCTATAAAAATGTAACAACAAAGCTGCAAACAATCATGAATTTGTCGAGTCTCCAGACATCAATACTGTTCCATTCCCGTGCCTTTGTGATAAAGAACACCTTGATAAACAATATCTTAGCCTCTGTGGTAGCGAGATCATGGACCAACTGTGACAATGTTGTGCTCAACTCCTCCTGCAAGAATATTTGAAGGTTTATTCAGTGTTCCTTTTCAGTATTTTGAGATATACTTTAGTACTTGAACGTTAGTTTACCGGAAGCAAAGGTTTATCCTGGTCCACATACAATAATGTAGACCTTTCCTGATTTTGAGGAAAGTCTCTGTTGTAAATCCATCTAGAAAAAAACATTGAATTAGTGGTCTCAATCAATTTTACATTTCCTCGAGTAATTATACGAGTAGTCAATACATATAAAATCAAACCTTGCAGGTTTACCTAACCACAATTCGCTTTTATTTTAATTATGTTTTTATCACTTAGAAGAGACCAGTGTAGATCAGTATCAGATGAGAGGTGTCAGCTAATCCAGATCTACACACTAGTCTGGTCACACACACAAGAAATCCCATATAATGGTTAATGGAGAAAGAGGTTAATGTTTTTTATATAAATCTATCCTCTATATCACCAAACCAAATCTTAAAATTTTACAAATATATCTACCTATCAGTATTAGGTCGGTTAATGATTCGGTTATTATGTGTATAAATTTAAAATATTTTAATACAAAACTAACGTCTTACAGTCACTCCGGGATATAATTATGGTCGATTTTCAAGAAATATTGTTCGAGGGTTGATACAAAAATAAACCGGATTTTTGCTCTCAAATAAAACGTTTTCTTTCAAACGATAAATTCTTTACACCAATAAAAAGCGCAATTTAAATGCAAACAGTTGATACAACTTTTTATTTAAAAAAAAATATACGTCTATTCACAATCATGAACGCATCATTTTGTTAGGTGCGATGTTTAAAGTTGTTTATTATTGTTTCCCATTAAGTCGTTTTACGTAAAAATCCACAAAAAACGTCGTACCGTTATTTTATGACGTAATCGCAAAAAATGACGTCATTGCATTAACGCAAACGACAACAATCGGATTTTTAATATTGTGCGTTGAATGCAAACTAGCGTTACAAATGGCGTCAACGGAAAAACTTGAAATACGGTCTATAATTAAATTTTGCCAGCAGCAAGGCGACACTCGATCTAAAACATTTGAAAAAATTCGGCTATGCACGGGAGTTATGCAGTAAGCCGAACAGTGGTTTTTGACTGGCACCAATATTTTAGAGAAGGAAACACAAGCATCGCCGACAAAGAAGGAAGAGGAAGAAAGAAGAAAGTAACAACGACGTTGGTGACTTTAGTTGCGGATGCGTTAGAAAACGACAGGCGTTTAACGGTTAGGGCGTTGATGGCGAAATTCGATGTGAGCTACGGGACCAAGCAGACTGTTCTTCAAGGGATTTAAATGAGGAAGGTAAGCAATATTGACATTTTTAATACACTTTAATTTTTTTTCAATAACGCGATGTCTTGACTAATTGGAACTTAGGATATTGACGAGCTACGTTCCAAACCTATTCATTTTCATAAAGAAACAATGACAACGTTTAACACTAAAAAATGTTTAATTCTTATCATTTATCTTAATATTATTTATTTCATATGTTTCTAAAACGGCAATGCAAATTGTTTAACCACACTATAACTTACACTAGGTGCACGCGCGCTGGGTTCCGCGCCTCTTGAAAGACACGGAGATGGTCCCTCGCGTGCAAGATTCAAGAGCCTTCCTTCGTAGAGTGAACCGAGAAGAGGCCGACTTTCTCAGCCGCATCATAACGACGGACGAAACCTGGCTATGGTTCTATGACCCAGAAACCCGGTCACAGTCGGCGGTATGGAAGCGGAGTAATTCACCCCCCCCCCCCCCTCCCCAGAAGGCACGCGTTTCGAAGTGTTTATCATGTTCGCCGACATGTATGGAATGATACTGAAACACGCTGTGCCCTAGAATGCTACTGTCAATTCAGACTATTACTGCAAGGTATAGTTTCGCATTTACGTTAGTTTTTACTAAAATGTCTTCAACTTTCCGACTCACTTGAATGTTAAAGAATGATTTTAAATTAAATCGATTTTAATATAAAAAAATATTGCCATTATTATCCTTGTATATTTAAATGTTATTTTTAAATAATACTTATTAAATATGGATTTAATAAAGAATTACATGTTTATAATAACATTAAAATAAATATGTATTCGTTATTATCATGGCATTTGCAGGTGCTACGACGCGATCTCACAAATGCGTTACAGAAGAAGCGGCCAGGTGTTCGGCTTGAGCACTTCATTCTCAGCATGAATAATGCGTCTGCGCACACTTCAGCGAAGACGGAACTTGAGGTGTTTGTGATGGGATTTGAACGCGTCGCCCACCCGCCTTACTCCCCTGATCTAGCGCGTTTTGGCTTTGCTATCTTTCCAGCTATAAAATCTCAGTTGAAAGGGCGACGCTTTGAGTCATTACAAGAGCTCTCCATGGCAACCCGCGAAGTTACCAGTCAGTATGAGAGTTCATGGTACGCAAACGTATACCGCAATGGGTGCACCATTATCAACGCTGTATCAAGCACGCAGGGGCGTATTTTGAAAAGTGTTAAGTGACATTCAGTGATTTCGAGACGCTGTAAGAACGCGCAACGTCAACGACGTCACCAGTGTCGTCTTACCGTGCGCCGCGACACTAGACATAAGCTCACGTAAATCTCTGTATTTCCATGATATGTAACGTTTTTGAAAACTGTTTTCTGTATTCTGTAGCGGATTGATTCCGCAAAATGTTATATGTATTTTTATTTATCCCGATTAAATATTCTTCTTGCTATTAAAATAATCGGGTTTATTTATTGATCAACCCTCGTAAATCAATGAAAGACATCAATATGATTAATTTAACATTTGAGACATGAACACATGAAATACGTTTTATATTGCGTATTATCACAAAATGGTTTTCAATAAACAATTTCTTAACAGCTTAAAAATCTTTAAATCTAATCCGATCCTCTAAATCTTCATTGACAGATGCAAATGATTTGTGATGATTGTGCGGTACTGAGATAATGGTATAAAACTAGGTTAAACTATCTTATTACAAGCCCACCACAATTGCATACCGACTGTAGACAAGGAAGTAAAAATATACCAATAATATTGATCTTAATCTTCAGTTTTGCGTCGTTAGTCTTGAAAAGGTATACATATTGTAAACAAATTCAAACCAAAACTGGCATTTCATAAGCTGGAAAAAAATACAACTGGATGTGATCTTTAATTTTTAAAGAAAATAAAACGAAAAAAAAATGCAAATCAGGTAAACATATACAATGGCGGAGTCAGCGCAGTACAGTCGTTCTGTGATTGGAGCATCTGATGAAATCAAGAACATTTACTGTGAACCTTGTAGCAAAGGTGGACTGGTAGCACTAGCCGAAGGTTACTGCAAGAACTGTCCTGAATATCTGTGTGCACAGTGTTACAGGAGTCACAGAAGAAATAAGAGTTTAGCCAGCCATGTGTTACTGGACAAGGACTCAATGCCAATAACACCGGGTTCCATAAGAGTAGTTTTGGATATCTGCAAGGAGAAATGCACAATTCACTCTGATAAAGTGATAGAGTTCTTCTGTGAGACATGTGACACACTTGGATGTACTGTTTGCATCACACTTGATCATCGTCAATGTGGAAAAGTGAAACATATCCCTGATGTTGCTAAAGACTTCAAAAATAATCCAGAGTTTTTGGAGTTTCAAGAATGCTTCAAGTCCACTATAAATAAACTGACTGAATTTGAACAAAAAATACAAGCAAATGCTTCATCCAACAATGAAATGCAAAAACGTGCAAAACAAGAACTTAAACGTCAAAGAGCTGCAATTAACACATTGTTTGATGAGCTGGAGAAAAAGATGGATGATAATATTCTTACATTAGCGAAAAGGAACAAAGACACCCTAAAATCAGCTTCTGACAGGCTAGAACCAATGAAAAAAGATCTGGATCAAATTAAAAATGACATAAAGGCTAAGAAAACTGGACAAAATTGTGAATTGTTTATTACAATGAAGAAGAGCAAGGATAAAATGAGGACTTTTGATGATCAATTTTCAAAAATGCAAGGGAAACTTCTTATACAACATTATACTCTGCTTCCTTCAGAACAGATCGAGGCTATGATGAGAAATACTGCAGAGATCTGCAAAATATCAATACCAAGAACCACTACAGAGATCTCAAAAATACAAACACCGAGAACCACTGCAGAGATCTCTAGAATACCAACAGCCAAACCCACAACTGAGATCTCTAGAACACCAACAGCCAGATTTGAGTCAGTGATTGACATTACAACTAACAAAGACAAAACAAAGCTATCTGTATGCAGTCTCATCGTAATGCATGGACACTACTGTGTGGTAGCAGACGATGGTATCAAAAGTATTAAGGTTGTTGACACAAAGCGTAAACAAGTGACCTCGGAGATAGGCATTGAAGCAGAGTACATTTGGGGAGTGACATCAATGAGTGATGATCAGATTGTTGTATCGGTATTATTATCAGACATGACGCAACAAATCCAGTTCTTCTCTGTATCAACATCTGGAGTAATAAAGAGTACCAACCAGCTGTATTATGTTGATGACTATTATTTGGACATGGTCCTTTGTAAAGGAAATATTTATGGAGTTCATTGTGGTAAGATAGATATCCTCAACATGACAGGGAAGATCATCAGAACAATCCGAACAGATGACAAAGGGGCTGCTCTGTTCAATTCTCTGCAAGGAATAGCTCATAGTCCTGATGGGCAAACAATTTATGTTACTGACGGTGACAAGAACAGTGTTACCAGTTTGACATTTGATGATAAAGTCAAGGCCGTTTATACTGATAAGGACCTGCAGGAGCCTTGGGGTATCACTGTTGACAAACATGGTTATGTTTATGTACGTAGTCGGGGTACAGACAACGTTCAGCAGCTTACTGCAGACCTCCACAAGGTCCAGGTTCTTATAGAAGATGTTGTTGGGAATTACATTACCTACTCGAAGACAAAGAACAAACTTTACTTAAGTGACAAGGGCAAAATCAATGAATATTCCATAAATTACCAATAAACAAACAAAAAACTTGTAATTTAGTATTATACCGAGTGGTGATGACTTATTTCTCTGAACCTAATGCTGTTGCAAAACCTCTTGCTATATGACAATATTGGTCAGCTATTAACTAATTCAAATTTACAGTGCTGATGTGTTCCTTTTCTGCTATTTAAATTAAATAGCCATATTTGCGATTATCAACCTTTTTTCCTGAAAAATACACAGATGTATCAGAGGATTTTAATTATGACATAACATTATTTATTCCTCTACCATGCCAACAGAACTCAACAGACTGACAATGAATGAAAATACAACACTAAATGGATGAATGATTTGAAAAATAAACTGTGACACAACACATATTAAATTCTGGAGGGTTAATTTATAATACATGTTAACAGTTATGTTGTTTTTATTGTTTTTATTTATTTTCCTTGTATGCACATATTTTAACACAATACTTTTAAAAGTTTTTTTGTATTTATTGTTCTTTATTGTTTTTTATGGATTAAGGTATCATTTTGATCCTGTATACTTGTAAAAATTACGACAAAATACATGATGCGATTCTCATTTTACCCCGTTGAATATGAGATCATGACATCACAGTGAATTCGACATCATGATGTCACAGTTAATATGACATCAAAACATCACGGAGAATATGACATCATAACATCACAGTGAATATTACTTCACAGTGAATATGACATCATGACCTCACAGTGAATTTGACATCATGACATCACAGTGAACATGACATCAAGTCATCGCAGTGAAATGACATCATATTATCACAGTAAATATGACATTAAGACATCATGGAGAATATGACATCATGACATCACAGTGAATATAACATCATGACATCACAGTTAATATGACATCTAGACATCAAGACATCACGGATAATATGACATCATGACATCACAGTCAATGTGAATTAGACAGAATGATATCACAGTAAATATGACTTCACAGTGAATATGACATAACAGTAATCACAGTGAATTTGTTATAATGACATCACGGTGAATATGACATCAAGATATCAAAATGAATAAGACATCATGACATCAAGACTTCATGGAGAATATGAAATCATGACTTCGCAGTGAATATGGCACCATGACATCACAGTGAATATGACATCATGACATCAAGACATCACGGAGACTATAACATCATGACTTCACAGTGAATATGACACCATGACAACACAGTTAATCTGACTTAAAAACATTACATTGAATATGACATCATGATATTTCAGTGAATATGACATCATGACATCAAAGTGAATAAGACATCATGATATCACAGTGAATATGACTTCACATTAATTATGACATCACAGTTAACCTGACACAATGATGTAAAAGGGAATATGACATCAGTGAATATCACATCATGACATAACAGTGAATATGACATCACGGTGAATATGTCATCATGACATCACTGTGAATATGACACCATGATACCACAAAATCAATCCCAATCCCTGACGAAGGCATGTGGGCTGTTGGGTAAATAAAATTCATGTAAATGTGAAAAAAAGATGTTTATATGTTTATACATCATTATAATATTGCAAATAAAAAATACTATGTTTTCAAATGCCTATGAGTTTTCCTTAATCCGTAACGGCAAAGGAATAACCTAATGAGTTGAAAAGTGAAAAGTGTAGATCCAGATCAGACAGCACATTTACGTGTCAGCTGATCTGGATTTACACTGTTTGTTTGCAATAAAAGAATATCCATGGAGTAAAGGGTTTAAAGTAATTACAGTATTCGTTAACCCTTTACTCCATATATACAACTTTAATTGCATGGGCGAATAGGGTAGATCCAGATCAGCTGACACATTCCTGCCATCTGATCAGGATTTGCACTGTTCATTTTTAGTTTTAGATCACTATGTAATTTATGATCAAATTATAGTCGATTATAAACGCACTAACGCAATCCGATAAAAGAGTCACAACCGAGAGCCACATTTTCTACCTAAATATAGAAATGTTGTTATTAATAAAAAAAAAAACAGCACAAGCCTGCATATCAAACGATATCCTTCTCCCCCGAGTCTCTTTATGTAAACAATAGTGACCTAAACCTGAATAAACTCATGTAAACTCATGGGTCTTTTGTACGCTTTGTATGATACATGCCATGTACTTCTAAACTCGAAAATAAATCCATAGGACACGGGTGCTATATATCATACTCTCCTTAATTATAAATTGTATTGGCATCACTATATGCATTATTTTCGCAACTAATAATTTGCGTTTATCTGTACACCTTGACCTTAAGGTATGATAGAAATTCTCCATTGCAACACCATTTCTTGATTTATTTTAATTGTGTACCACGGGATTTTCACGTCATAATGTTAGGGCCTTGAAGCTAATGGAACGAATTATTTGAAGATTTGAAAATGATGCACGAATAGATAATTAATGCACTTTTAATGAGGGAAACAGTGGGATTAAAATTAGTATACCTTGGACAAAGTATACTGTAATAAATAGTGTGTCACACGTCTAGCTTGTTGAAATGATGTGACTGTCGAAGTTATTTTTCTTGTTATAATTTTAACATCACAATGGAAAATATATCAGAACATAGGGACCGGAGCCATACATTGATATACTTACATCATAAGTTGTAATATTTAGTGAACTTGTTAAGAGTACAGCCTGCTCTGTTTCATGCTGTTCGTACTTTTTTTGATTTTGTTAACATTTAAATGCCACCACCTTCTTCTGCTAAAAGCAGTTCTTACAACTGACACGTGTTCTGCTTCGTTATAAGCCATTTAATACTGATATTCAAAAACGAACAGCGATATTCTGTAAGCAGTAATATCGAATCAGCATGGATATGAAATTAGTAAAAAAATAAATCAGCAGTGTTATGGAATCATCAGCGAGAGCGATTCCGCATACAGTTCTTATTGGCGGCGTTTTCGTATTAACAGTGATATCCAGTACGGAGCGAATCAACAATTGCATCAAAATAACATTGATATTGTTTCAACAGCGATATTGAATAAACAATGTTATTTAACTCAACAGCAATATCAAATCAGCAGTCATATCGATTAGACAGTGATTTCGAATATGCAGTGACATCAAATCAATAGTGAAACCGTATAAGCAAAGATTTCAAATGAGCTGTTATATCGGATTTTCAGTGATATTGTATTACCAGTCATATCGAATCAGCAGTAATATCAACACAACAGTTCTACTGTATCAGTAGCGATATAGAACTAACGGTTAAATAACCAGTAATGCTATTGAATCAGCATTGATGTCGAATAAGCTGTCGGCGCTAAATGACTCCTCGGTATCTTTGGTGAATTAAAGATAACCTTACCACCATCAAAAATTTTATTCTCTACAAGAGACTTATTCATAAATTTAAAATATCTACTTGTACACTTGTACTTGTGCATTTTCGTTTTTAAGACTCATTTCCTGAATTTCCCTAAAAATGACGTTTTCTCCTCGATAATGAAAATTCTTTCCTAGATAACTACTATATTCACAAAATACAGAAAACGTTTATTTTAATATGCTTTTAATGTCAACAGAATTTGTTTTTCAAACAGTTGTACAGTGACCAATGCAAAGACAAATACACAGCAAAGTTATTCTTGTGCTGTCAATATTTTGCAAATTAAAAATATATTATTTATCGACAGCAAAAGCAAAGGCATTGTGCAAGTACAACAAATTGGTAATGAAACATTTCTTTAAATATTAGCGGACAACCTTATTTCAGGAAAGCAAGTTAATTTACAGATGTTATTTATTTTATATGCAAACAAATCCAACACATTTACCAACCTCATGTAAGTATTTGTATTTCTTTTATTTTACTTGTAACCCCATTTTAAATAATAGACGAATGCAAAGACAAATGCAAAATTATTTTTGTGCTGGCAACGACCCGCATAATTAAAAAGTAAATTTCAGTGACAGAAAAAATTACTGCTAAAGCACTTTGTTTGTAAAACATAAATGATAATAAATTGCTTCTTTAAATGTCGGTATACAAACTTATTTCAATCAACAAGTTAATGTACACATCTTTGCAAACAAATCTAACAGATTTGCCAACCTTAAGTTGAAATTTTATTTGCACCTCTTATATTTTACTTGTTAACGTAGTTTAAATTGTCAAACAACAAATTCAAACCTTTGTCAATTGGTTTCTCGTCACTTTTATTCAGTTGTTTATTTGATATAAAATGATAGTGCCTCTAGCTGTGAGCGAACCAGCACCGTCACGGCGACAGCGCCTAGCCCTGCAATTCCTGCGACGCAACCAATTGAGCTAACCGGGACAACCCCAAAAAGGTTGATCGGATAGCCCTGATATACGTAACAATCACTGCATGACATCGGTAACGGGTTATTTTACTGATAACAGTACTGACTATATGTACGGGGAGACGTTTAACGGCCGCCACACTGCACAAATAGCGCTACTGTGCATTTCAAATGATAGTGCCTCTAGCTGGGAGCGAACCCGCACCGTCACGGCGACAGCGCCTAGCTCTGCAATTCCTGCGACGCAACCAATTGAGCTAACCGGGACAACCCCCCCCCCCCCCCCCCCAAAAAAAAAAAGTTGATCGGATAGCCCTGATATACGTAACAATCACTGCATGACATCGGTAACGGGTTTTTATAATATAATATATATACATAATAAAAAGGTCGCAATGTAAGATTTTTTAATATGTTACTGATTGTCCTGTTAGGAATAGTATAATTTAACATAATACAGTCCTTCATTTTGCTTTTTTAAATAAAATTCACTTCTTTTGTAACATATTTAGCACTAGAGGAAAATCAAATTTTAGGGAAGCAATGCATATGTAAGTTATGTTTTGCAATATTATGAATTAGGGTATTTGATTTATCAAGATCAAATGTATATTCTGTACAACGTTTTGAAATGGGAGCACTATATTTAAGCCTTAGGTTAAATACCTGTTGACCCGATAGGCCCGCACAACTTCTCAATATATAAACAATACATTCTTTTTAAAAAAACTTTCTCCCCCAACCCCCACCCTCGATTTGAATCAAGGTCAGTCGATGGAATGAAACTATACTAAAATGATTGCAGGCCTATTCTGAACACTCAAAAGAATGTTTAGAGAGCATTAAAAGTTTAATATGGTAGTGTAATAGTAAAATCATGTAGTTAATTTCACAGAGTAAATAATATAATTACTGATTTATTATTATACACATGGTCATAATAGACCCCAATCTGCAGCTGTATTGTAATGGTGATATAATTTATTAATAGAGAAAAAACAGACAAGATTGTTCACAAAAATATGCAATCTTCAGCATCTATACTGTGACTGTAAGAAAATGTTTGTTTTAATTTTGGTACCAAATCATGCTGCCGCGCTAATTCACCCTCAACAAATTCCAAGTTATTGGTACCCAAATCAAGTACACTACACTGATAGTAAAATATATTGTGCCAGTGATTTATGATTAGTAACATAAGAAAGAAAAAAGGAACTGTGTTAGGTATCACCAAAACAGGCATTCTAACTAGATTTTATACAGAACCATAAATTTGTTTGACAACCAAAATTAAAACGAATTTATCCCACTTTAAATTCATAGACTTTACCGTCTTTTCAGGGAAAAATATTGCCAATAGGTTGATTGTAGTTACTATAGAATTACCATTTACAGTACAATGGGTGTTTTATTTACTTCAAGCCGATGCTACCAAACTATGAAAATTCTGAAGTCCTCTGAAAAACCATTGAATCAAACATTTTGACATTTAATAATTTCCAGCGCTCAGAACAATTCATCGTAAGCTCTTTAGCACCCAAACTGATCAACTGGGGCTCAGTTCTCCCTAAACCAACACTCGGGTGGACGTCCTGCAGAAAAATGATGACAAACATATGTTAATGGCTTTGCTGATAAGGCACAAGTTGAAAAGAACCAAAATATTGTCTTTCACCACCGTCACTCGTACATGTATGTCCTGTAAGTATTAAAAAAACAACAACTGTATTTCAGCAAGACCAACGAGACACCCTCCATTATGACATTGATAACTCAGGAAGTGATAAGATAAGCACACCCAAGTTCAAAGCTGATGAAAAATTAATTCGAAGTCTCCATAATGCACGTTTCACAAGAAAAAATCTCGAGCTTTCATTCTTCTTGCTGGGGTTTCCTTTTCCCTTTCAAAGCCTACAGTAACAACTGGAATAGTAAAGGCACTTTTATGAGGCTCTACAATAAGTCTTGGATATGGTGTAGACTGTTTAGGGTGAAGTGTGGCTTGATTAATGTGAGGTGTACTCTGAGGTAGAGTCAGAAAGTGTGAAGCATCTTGACTCCACGTTGTTCTTCCAGTTGGAGGAGTGATGTTACTATTTTTAGCATTGCTGCTAGTGCCTTGTTCCGATGTTACTGTTGAGCTTCGCAAGGCGGGAGATTTCAAGATACCAGATTCTGGAGTTTTCATTGGATTGAATGGAGTAATAGGACTGCAAAGGCTTTCTTTAAAACCTGAAAAAAAAACACAAAACACAATGAAAACAATTTTAAGAAACAATTTACATGTATTTACATGCAAGTGGTACACTTTATGTCATGGGATTATGCTGTATTACTATTTATGCTATGAACCTTAATATATTAAACAAACATAGATTAAGTTTAGGAAGAGTTTAAGTGTGTTTATCCCTTACAGTTCTTAGCGCCATCTTCATGTCCTGTTTCTTGCACTAACTGTTAACCTGGCAATCCAGATGCATCATGGTGTTGCAAAACTACGTATGGTATGGTATGGTATGGTATGGTATGGTATGGTATGGTATGGTATGGTATGGTATGGTATGGTATGGTATGGTATAGTATAGTATAGTCTATGCACCCACCCACCCACCCACCCCACAATTACTCAACACTTTCAACCAAAGTATGTTAAGGACATCTGTTTTAAACCTTTTATATAGCATTTCATATGAAAAACACTAACATTGAAACTTTAACAATTATTTACAAGTCTTAATTCTAATTTCAAGTGAAAAGGGGCAAAAATCAAATATAAAAAAGCAAGGATGAGTTATGGGCCTTTGAAAATAAACCTGATGTAAGATAAAATAAAGGTATACAAAGTTTTAAACCTTAATTTTTAAGTCTAAAAAGGGCAGTTATTTGAAAAAAAATCAAAGAGTTATGGTTCTTGGCATACATAGTCAGGGTCATGATGGTGAATAAGTTTCAAAGCTATAGTACAAGAAGTATGAAAGTAACTAGCTTGCACGCAAACTTTAACCTGAAATTCTAAGTCGAAAAAGGGCCATAATTTGATTAAAAATGAAAGAAAGAGTTATGGTTCTTGGCATACATAGTCAGGGTCGGCATACATAGTCAGGGTCATGATGGTAAACAAGTGTCTTCAGTCTCAAAGCTATAGTACAAGAAGTATGAAAGTAACTAGCTTACACGCAAACTTTAACCTGAAATTCTAAGTTGAAAAAGGGCCATAATTTGATTAAAAATGAAAGAAAGAGTTATGGTTCTTGGTATAAATAGTCAGGGTCATGATGGTAAACAAGTGTCTTAAGTTTCAAAGCTATAGTACAAGAAGTATGAAAGTAACTAGCTTGCACGCAAACTTTAACCTGAAATTCTAAGTCGAAAAAGGGCCATAATTTGAACAAAATGGAAGTAAGAGTTATGGTTCTTGGCATACAATCTTGAAATATGATGATAAACAAGTGTTGAAAGTTTGAAAGCTGTAGTATAAGTAGTATGGAAGTTATGGGTTTGCACAGTAGCTTGCACGCAAACTTTAACCTGAAATTCTAAGTCGAAAAAGGGGCATAATTTGATAAAAATGAAAGTTAGAGTTATGGTTCTTGGCATACACACTTGGGATATGATGATGAACAAGTGTTGAAAGTTTCAAAGCTGTAGTATAAGTAGTATTGAAGTTATTAGTTTAATCTTGAAATATGATGATGAACAAGTGTTGAAAGTTTGAAAGCTGTAGTATAAGTAGTATGGAAGTTATGGGTTTGCACAGTAGCTTGCACGCAAACTTTAACCTGAAATTCTAAGTCGAAAAAGGGGCATAATTTGATAAAAATGAAAGTTAGAGTTATGGTTCTTGGCATACACACTTGGGATATGATGATGAACAAGTGTTGAAAGTTTCAAAGCTGTAGTATAAGTAGTATTGAAGTTATTAGTTTGTATAGTAGCTTGCACGCAAACTTTAACCTGAAATTCTAAGTCAAAAAAGGGCCATAATTTGATCAAAATGAAAGTCAGAGTTATGGTTCTTGGTATACACGATCGGGACATGATGATGAATAAGTGTGCCAAGTTTAAAAGCTGTAGTATAAGTAGTATTGAAGTTATGAGTTTGTACAGTAGCTTGCACGCAAACTTTAACCTGAAATTCTAAGTCAAAAAGGGCCATAATTTGATCAAAATGAAAGTTAGAGTTATGTTTCTTGGCATACACACTCGGGACATGATGACGAACAAGTGTGCCAAGTTTAAAAGCTGTAGCTATAGTAGTTTTTAAGATATAGGTAGGTTGCACGTAAACTTTAACCAAAGCGGGACGCCGACGGCGACGGCGACGGCGACGCCGACGCCCAAGTGAGTACAATAGCTCGACATATTCTTCGAATAGTCGAGCAAAAAATGAGGACTTTCGATGATCAAGTTAACAAACTGCAAGGGGAACTAAAAATACAACAGTTTGCACTAATACCTTCAGAACAGATCCAGACTATGATGAGAACAACCACAGAGATATGCAAGCTATCAACAATCAGAACTACTACCGAGATCTCTAGAACACAAACACAGAGAACCACTACAGAGATCTCTAGAACACAAACAGCCAGAATCACTATAGAAAACTCCAAAACACCAACAGCCAGAAAAACTACAGAGTTCTCTAGAACACCAACAGCCATACCTGAGTCAGTGATCGACATCAAAACTAGCAGGGACAAAACAGAGCCAAATATACGTAGTCTCACCATAATGCATGGACACTACCGTGTTGTAGCAGACAATGCTAACAAAAGTTTAAAGGTGGTTGACGCAAACAAAAAACAAGTGACTTCGGAAAAAGGCATTGAAGCAAAGTACATTTGGTCAGTGACATCAGTAAGAGATGATCAGGTTGTTGTATCAGTATCATTATCAAATGGTAAAAAGCAAATCCAGTTTTTCTCAGTATCAACATCTGGAGTTATTCGGAGTACCAATCAGCTGTATTATGTTAAAGGCTATTATATGGACATGGTTCATTGTACAGGTAACATTTTTGGAGTTCGTGCTGGTAAGATAGATATCCTAAGCATGACATGCAAGATCATCAGAACAATCCAAACAGATGACAAAGGGGCTGATCTGTTTGATAAACTGGTAGGAATAGCTCTTAGTCCTGATGGACAAACAATTTATGTAACTGACCGTATCAAGAACAGTGTCACCAGTTTGACCTGGATGGGAAAGTCAAGGCCATCTATACTGACAAGGAACTGCAGAGTCCTTGGGGTATTACTGTGGACAAGCATGGGTATGTATATGTATGTAGCCGGGGTACAGACAACATTCAGCAGCTGACTGCAGACCTCAGTAAGGTCCAGGTTCTCATAGATACTGCTGAAACGATTAACATTACCTTCTCCAGCACTGAGAACAAACTTTACACTGATGACAATGACAATATCAATGAATATTTCTTGAACTAAAAATAAACAAACAAAATACTTGAAAATAACTGAATGGTAATATCAAGTACATTTTACCAAAAGAAGTTGATTAAATGATAATATTGGTCAGTTAGGCCACTTCTTTTATATAAAATGGTTTACAAAACCGGCGGACCTATTTTTTCAAGAAATCGAAAAAAAATAAAATCGAAATCGACGATTTTTTTTCATTAATAATTTCCGGCCCTATGGAAACGAGTCGAAAACTATCGAAACAAATCCCATTTTGCTTGTTTTTATATAAATAGGCCGCGTTTTAAACGCGCCCTCGAAATAGGTAGACGGGTTTTATATCGTCAAATGGGGTATGATTTTCAAACACAAAACCATTTCCTATACAAGCAATGTAAATTTTATCTATCATTTGTATCGGACAAGAGAATATATCGCCAAATCGAATAGAAAATTTGCAAATTGTCTTGCCAAAACTTTCATCGCCTGTTTACAGGAAGAACACCGGATGAACCGTTTATCGTCCGTATCAAAGCTTATGTCACATTTAATATTTGTCTATTGTCAGCTGATAATCCAATTAAATTTTCTCGGCAGCGATGAACAAGAACAGTGAAGCCTCCGGGCAAACAAACTGTAACCTGTCATAATTTTTAAACAGATTACTCAATCAGGCGTTACAAAAAAACACAGCAACCTAGGCCTATCGAGACGTAATTGGTACATGTACTTACAATAATCCACGTTCAAATTCCATTGTCTCTTTTTAATTATCACATAATCCGCACAATTCAAACAAACAAAAATAATTTTCTCAAACATGTTTTACAATCACTCATAGATTTATGTACATTTCTTTGATCCGCCTTCCATGTTAATTTCATACGGAGACAGAATTTGATTGACAGTCAGTATTGAGTTAAACGTTGATACCAACCGTCTTTGAAATGCAACTTCAAAGGGATTTGTCGGCTCGTATCAAGACTGTGTTGTTTTATCGGCACTGCTTTGAAATCGTTTGATCTACAAGAAGTGTGTACGTGACATTCGACATTTTTTAGCTGGGTAAAATTGGTTGATGATGCAATAATTCTGAAATATGATACTTGAGATAAAATTGGGACGTAATTTATTTTGGAATATGTTCGAATTGGTTAGTGTTTTAATACTTATTTTACATTCACGTTGTAAATGTCGCGGTGTCATAATTTAATTTGAAACTTTTATTTTGTAGCAGAGCGTGACAGAAGGGTCTGTTAATCCATTAATAAAAATATAAATAATGCATATTTGTCACGAGTATTGCCCAGAACACGATCTATCTGACCTCCCTTGTCAACAAATATATGCAGATTCAATGATAATCATTACAAGACTTTCAGTTTTGTTTCTGTAGATTTAAATTGTTTTGACTGTTATATAGTAGTTAATGCTGTCAGACTAATATTAAGACTAGATGTGGAAATTTTTTTTTATTTTTTTTTCGACCGCCTTACGGACACTTTGACCAAAAATTTTTGTAAACCATAAAATAAAAAAGGAGTGGCCTTACAAAATTATATAAATGTACATTGTTAATGTGTTGCTTTCTGCAATCAAAGTAGAATAGTCATGGTTTTGATTATCAACCATTTTCCCGAAACATACAAAGGTGTATCAGTGCATTTTGGTTATGACATAGCATTTGTGATTTCTCTTCAATGCCAATAGAACTCAACAGACTGATAATGAATGGCAATGGTACCTATAAACTGAATGGATAAATAAAAATTAAAAACTGTGACTCCACAAAGAACAAACTCTGAAACGCGAGTTTAATATAGATGTAAGCGGGTGTTTTTATTGTGTTTTTTCAGTGTATAGTGTATGCACATATTTTAATACAATACTTATTTCAGTTTTTTTCCATATATTTTTCTTGTTAACTTGTCTCCATATATAAGACTTTAATCGCATGGGAAAACAGTTTAGATCCAGATCATCAGGCACATCTGAGTCATCTGATCCAGATCTACCCTATAAGCTAGATGGCCAAAATAACCTAATGAGTTAAAAGGGAACAATGTACATCAAGATCAGACAGCACATTTATGTTACAACTGAACTGGATTTACAGTGTTTGCCCATGTTATAAAGGCACATCCATGGAGTAAAGGATTAAAAGTAATTACAATATTCTTGAACCATTTACTCTATATATATGCATCTTTAATGACATAGGCGAACAAAGTAGATCCAGAGCTGCTGGCACATTCATGCCATCGATCAAGATTTGCACTGTTCACTTTTATATTAATTTAGTTACTTCTGATCAAGTAGCAACCTCTGTAGATCCTGATTAGACAGCATGGATGTGAGAGCTGATCTGGATTTACACTGGTAACACACGTATATATAGAGTTAAGGGATAGAACATAGGACTACAATAGACATCCCAATAAAAATACAACAAAATTTTAGTCTTGCTGATATCAATATCAAGAGTCTATTCGGTCAAAGCACTAACGTTATTCTGATAACAGACACAACTCCTGAAAACTAGAGCCAATACTGAACAAAAGCATGTTCTTCCTTCAAAATAAGCACAAGCCAGCAGTTCAAACAATAGCATAATCCCCTTAGCCACTCTACTGACCCCATACTGACCTTGATCTGAATAAAAGCATGAGTCCATTGCCCGCTTTGTAAGATATACATGCCATGAACTTCAAAACTAAAAATATATCCTTAGCACCTGGATGCACTCACTTGCCCTTCAATGAGAAATTTTAGGGGTATCATGGTTGGTGTATCATTGATAACTCTACCTCATTCAAACACTTTCATTCTCTACAATAGTCTTCTACGTGTTCATTAAGACCAAGCATCATATATTTAAAAGGTTTCTAGAAATATCAAAGGGCAAAGGGCAATAAATAAGCAGTCCCAGTTAAAACGTTTGAACTTATTGATGATTTGTTCGTATTAAAGTTAAAAACAATGCCATTGCAAAATAAAAGCAATTAAAAGTTGTTTAATTTTCTACATAAGGGCAATAACTTCAAAATTGTTATGAATGGAGTGTGTAGAGTTTTAACACACAGATAAGGTGAAGTATCAAGTAATCAGTAATATGTGTTCATATAATGAAGATATTCTGTTGTTCTGTTTGAGTCAATAAAATTTCAACATGTTTTCTCCATAAAAAATTCATATATCCAACTTTATTGCAAGCCTTACTCCATCACCGTCGAAGATGAGCATTTTCTCCATCACAAGAGAACCTGAACATCTTTGTTGTCAGACTGAGCATCTTGGTTATAAGTAGCATACACACATACTTATGGTCATCTGAGCAACTTTATTGTAAGACTGACATGAAATTTTCTTCTCCATCGCAGCTACATCTTTGTTGTTAGCTCTCACACTAACATGCCTTCTACTCTATCGCAAATTTACCTAAGCAAATTATTGGATATGACAAAAGTTTTGGGATTTTTCTTTTAAGCCCTCTGGCTAATATATTACCTCCTCGAACATAGTCAATGTAAGAATTTGCCTTTAAAGACATATTTCCTGAATTTCTCTTAAATGACGTTTTCTCCTCGATAATAAAAAAATCTTTCCTACTTAACTACGCTATTTTCATAAAATACAGAAACGGTTTATTTTTAATTTGCTTTTAATGTCAACAAATTTTGTTTACAAACATTTGTACAGAGACCAATGCAAAGACAAGTACACAGTGAAGTTCTTCTTGTGCTGTCAACATTTTGTATTTTAAAAACATATTTTATTGATGGAAATGCAAAGGCAGTGTGTTAGTAAAACAAATTGGTAATGAATCATTTCTTCAAATATCAGCGTATAAACTTATTTCAGTAAAACAAGTTAATATACAGATATGTAATTTATGTTATATGCAAACAGTTCCAACACATGTACCAGCCTAAGGTTAGTATTTGCACCCATTTTATTTTACTTGTTACCCCAGTTTAAATCAGAGACGAATGCAACGACAAATACAAAGCGAAGTTATTCTTGTGATGGCAACATCTTGCATATTAAAAAGTAAATTAAAGTGAGCATTGTGTTAGTAAAACATAATTGGTAATAAATCGCTTCTTTAAATGCATACAAACTTATTTCAGTAAACAAGTTAATGTACATATCCTTTATGCAAACAAATCTAACACATAGGTTTGCCAAACTTAAGCTGAAATTTTATTTGAACCTCTTATATTTTACTTATTAAGTAAACATAGTAACAGTTTTAAATTGTCAAACATAAAATTCAAACCTTTGTCAGTTCATTTCTCATCACTTTTACTCAGTTGTTTATTTGAAATACATGTAAGACTCACCATTATGTAAGTGTACGGTAAAGATCATTTCATTAAATTTCATAAATGAACAATTTCTATAAATTTTCGTGTAAAATACATACTATTTATTAGACCTCAAAACCACATACAAACATAAAAATAATCAAAGCATTTCGCTTTTTTAAAATATAAATGCACTTCTTTTGTAACATATTTAGCACTAGAGGAAAAAAAACAAATTCCAGGGAAGCAATTCATATGCATGTATTCGTATGTAAGTTATGTTTTCCAATTTTATCAATCAGGGTAATTGATTTTATCCTGTTTACATGTATATTTCGTAAAATGTTTTTTTAAATGGGAGCACTATATTCAAGCCTTAGGTCAAATATCTGCTTCCACTGTTGACCTGGTTAGCCGGCACAGATTATCAATATATCGTCAATACATAAAAAACAATTCTTCCCCCTCCACTAAATGTGATTGCTGTGAATGTTCAGAGAGCACTAAATGATTTATATGGTACTGTAGTAAATACAATTTTCACAGAGTATAAAATATAATTACTGATTTATTATTATACACAAGGTCAATATAGAACACTGATTAGCAGCTGTATTGTAATGGTGCAATTATTTATTTATAGAGAATAAACAGACAATGACATCATAACACTTAGATTGGAGATCAGTCTTAAATCTCAAGCATTCAATTGGCTGAATGGTGACCAGTCTCCATTTCAGCCAATCAGATGAGTGAGATTAGAGACTGATCTCCAGTTTTAGTTTTATTATCTTGGACACAGATTGTTCACAAAAGTATGCAATGTGGAGTATCCATAAAGTGTCAACAATTTCTGTTTTTTATTTGCATACCCATATCATGCTATCAAGCTCATTCACTCTCAACTCTGTCCAGTATATGGTAACCAAAAAAAATAAACGTACAGTGATAGTAAAAGTTTCTGTGCAAGTGATATACCAATAATAACAATGGGAAGAAAAACGTTACTTTGTTAGATCATCAAAACAAACATTCCAAGGTTTTCTAATACAGAACCGATAAAGTTGTTTGACAACCAAAATTCAAACAAAGCAATCCAACTTTAAAATCATACACTTTTTAAATTAGTGTCTTCTTATTTGAAACATTTTAAGCTTCATGGCTGATTGAAAGACTATAGAATTAGCATTTACAGTACAAGTCTTTCATTTACTTCAAGATGATGCTATCATGAAATTTCCGAAGTTTTTTTAACAAAAAACATTGAATCAAGCATTCTTACATTTCAAGAATTTCCAGCGCTTAGAAAAATTCATTGAAAGTTCTTAAGAACCCAAACTGAGCAGATGGGGTTCTGTCTCTCCCACACCCCAATCCCAGGCGGATGTTCTGCAGAAATATGATGATGAAAAACATATTGCAATGGCTTTCTGGATCTATGTCAGTTTGGAAAGAAACAAAATATTTTCTTTTACCATCTTACCTCCTATTATGTAAATATTTAAAAAAAATAAACAAATGTACTTAAGCAAGACCAACCACACACCCTCCATTATCATGATTATAACCCAGGAAGTGATTAGATTAGCTTGCACAAGTTCATTACTGGTTTAAGTTTAATACACATTCTCCATAATGCATATTTCACAAGAAAAAATCTCGAGCTTTCATCCTTCTTGCTGGGGTGGCCTTTTTCCTTTCAAAGCCAACAGTAACAACTGGTGTAGTAAAGGCACTTTTAGGGGGCTCTTTAATCAGTCTTGGATATGGTGTAGACTGTTTAGGTTGGAGTGTGGCTTGATTAATGTGTGGTGTACTCTGAGGTACAGTCAGAAAGTTTGAAGCATCTTGACTCCTCGTTGTTCTTCCAGTTGGAGGGGTGATGTTACTATTTTTAGCATTGCTGCTGGTGCCTTGTTCCGATGTTACTGTTGAGCTTCGCAAGGCGGGAGATTTCAAGATTCCAGATTCCGGAGTTTTCATTGGATTGAACGGAGTAATGGGGCTGCTAAGGCTTTCTTTAAAACCTGAAAAACACACAGTAAAAACAATTATAATGAACAATTAATTATTTACATGCACGTCAAGCGTTTCGGTCTTTCAGTAGACTGATTTTACAACATTGCAATGAAGAAGTTATGTTGGTCTTGCATGCAACCCTCAAGGTGTTTACAATTTATGATGTGGTAATATTTATGTACTCGTACTTTTATGTTATGTACTTTAACATGTTAAACAAACACACCTTATGTTTCTGAGACTGTTAGCGTGTTAAACCCTTAACCCTTACTGTTCTTGGAACCATCTTCAGTCCTTTTACTTTCACTACCATTTACTTCCCAATCCGGATGCATCATTGATTTGCCAAACTACATACTTGTTAATGATTGCTAAGAGTAGTCTGTAGAATTTTCTAGAAAATTTAGATATTTATGTTGTTTTTTGTTTCAACATTAAATGATCAGGTGATAATTCTAACTTTCAGCTAAATCAAATAGCCACACGATTACAGCAGATCAACAATTTAAACAACAATAATCTTCAGTCAAACAATAATGGAGAACTATTGCTCTAAAAGCAGACAAATATAGATTAAATCTACTTATTTTGCTGGGCTCGACAACAATAATCTTCAGTCAAACAATAATGGAGAACTACTGCTCTAAAAGCAGACAAATCTAGATTAAATCTACTTATTTTGCTGGGCTAGACATCAATGATTTCCTCAATAATAAGTTAACCTTGTGATAACATACGTTTTTAGTCAAGCTCCTGTTTCATCTAAAAGCACCCACCTTGCGCTTTGTTTTTCTTCATATCGAAGCTCACACGCTTTGCGGACCCAGTTGACGCTGTTCTTCCAGACCCTGGAGCTTTTAAGGAGCTCGGAGTCTTTTTCAGCTTACTCAGGGATCTCTTCACAAATGCCATTGGTGGTCTTGTACCATCAAATGCAGCAAAATTTGCCTTGGGCGTTTTGGATGCTGAGGCTTCAGGTGTTCCTTTGAACTTCTTATTAGGTACAAATATTTCTATTTCACCATCCTGAAGATCAGAATTGGTAGCTTTGTGTGGTATATCCTTTACCTTAGGTGGAGAGGCCTCACTTATAACAATTTTGGGGATTTTCATAGCACCTCTCGTCATTGTAGACATATTTGGCACAGATGCAGCTATGTCTTTACTGTTCTTGGCACCACCTTTATGTCCAGAAACATCATTAACTTGTCTAGTTCCTGTATTTTCAGTTTCTTGTATAGTCCTTTTACCATGGCTCTTAGGTGAACTTACACCAGCTGTTTTTGAAAAAGCCTGTGGAATTTGTAATCCGTCTTTACATTCATTTGCTTTATTTCCACTTGCATTAGGGGAAACAGAACGTTTTGTATTTTCAGCTACTTCTGTCTGTTTTCCTTGATTCACTGCAGGCACTGACCTCTGTTCTTCCTTCCTCAATGGAACATGGTTACTGTCTTTAACACCTTGACTTTTCAGCTTTTCTTTTCGAAGATCCAATTTTGCAAATTTATTTTTCAGCTTTTTAAGTGTACTGCTTTCTGCAGAAATGTCTTCACTATTTTCCTGGGTAAGTTTCTTTTTCTTAATCTTCGTCAATGCTTCATTTGCATCATTGTCGTGCTTTCTTTTTCCACCAATTTGAGCAGATGTGGAAGGTTGATTGTCCGCCATGACAGCAATGTGAGCAGTACTGCCATTGTTGTTGTTGTTAGGATCAGCATTTTCATTCACCTCATCTTTTTCTGTAACATACAAAATAATGAAATCATTTAATTTTTATGTTTTAGTGTGTGTGATCAAATCACCAGCAAGTCTAAAGGGGCTTTGAGCAAGATATCAAATGAATGGCACAGCCTCTGGTTTGATGCGATTCTTGCCACAAAATTATTTTTAATTAGTGCATTAATAATCTGATAATGAAATTTGAAATATTGATGGCTAGAAAATTAACGACATAATTATAATATCCTATAGGAGCATCTCAGCAATACAACTGCGCGAAATTATTTCGACACGAAAATTAGTCCCCGCAAAATTAAATGAAACCACAGTAGTTGTTGTCGCTTGTCAAAATAAAGCGACTTGCTAGATTATTTTATTAGCAATAAACAGTATAAACCTATATTACCTTGCTTGCCCTTCTTTTTCTTCTTCCTCTTCTTGTGTTTCTTCCCAAGCTCTAGCGACACCAGTGAATTCACAGCCAGCTGTATTTCGTTGTGAGTGATACCCTTGTCAATAACGATCTCCTTTTTCTGTGGGAACACTCCTTTCTCAATATCCCGTAACCTATAGATGAAAGAAGATATTTAGCCCAAATTACAGGAAAAGATGTATTTGGTGATGATTTTTACCTTAAGCTGATACAATTTTCTATTATATTCTCATCATTAATATGTGATTTTGTTACGCAGTTTGATTAAATAATTTTATATTTACCGCAAAATGCATAATAACCAATGTCATACGCTCAATTTTATGACGTTATTTCAAGAAATTATGTCAATTTACACTGGTCGCGTCTTGGTCAGATATATCCTAATTTATCTAATGCAAACAGTGCTGATCAGGATTAATCAGCACCGGTGCTCGCCCATATGACAAAATGCAAGTGAAAGGTTAAGAAACTACTAGTTGACAACAGATAATCTCCCAAGCTCACTAAAACAACAGCCAGTTGATCATGGAAGTCTTTCTTCCATACAGACTAGATGGGTGTTCAGTTGAACACTTGTGTCACCCTCTGGTGCTGTCGGAATAAAAATGCAAGTACAAAAAGGAGCATCTCCATCAAATATGACCTTGACCTTAAACATTTGGCATCATCTGGAGTATGTTGTCATAACTTGATAAGCAATATAATTTGAATGTTTGATGAAGAAATATTAAGAAATGGCAAAGTTATAGCTTACATTAAGTTTTCGTGATGGACCGACAAACGGACAAAGCGATCCCTATGTATCGCATTTTCTTCACTTAGGGCGACACAAAAAAAACAACAAATTACTTACTTGGTAACAATACCATAGAGTAGTGGTCTGTTCCTACTTAACACACATTCCTGCTGGCTGATATCAAATATGTAATCGGCTATCAACTTCCCATCAAACTAAATAAACAAAAACAAACACATATTTTAGTCTTTGTTGAGATCTGAGACTGGTTTCAATGCTCAACTTAAAGTTTATAACCTTTATGCCTGGTTAACCCCTTTACTATATATATACGGGTTTAATCGCATTACTGTATGACAAGTACAGATCTAGATCACCTAGTATATCTTTGCCATCTGATGATGATCTACACTGTTTCCCCCTCTTAGTCCAAAATAACCAAATCAATATAAATTCGAACTGTGCCGATTGTGATCAGATGACAAGGATGCACCGCAGTTCACCAATGGATTACATATAAATCCCATGAACTAAAGGGTTAAAAATATTTACCAAATATGCAGTAATTTTAATGGCAATCTGACCTACAGGAACAGCAAATGTAAGATGCACCTACTTCCTCAGTAGAAATGTCAGAGATCATTAATCAAAGACATATACATATAATGAGCTCTTTTCTTACAAGCATTAGAAGATGCCCTTCATTTGTATTTTAAAGCTAATCAGAAGCTATGAAAATTCAAATTCCTCATCGATTTATTTCAATATAACTCCTTTCTACTTACTATTTATATTTTACAATAGACAAAATAGATCAATTTATTTTCAACTGCTCATGCGCATGGCTACAAATGAAGGTCGACTTCTATGTCGCTGCGCTCGTTTCGGCTTCTCTTTTCTATAGAAACATCTTAATAGACTCTATCCTATACAAAGATTCTTGAATAGTATGAGTGTGACACAAACTGAAAAGCTGACCCAGAGTTTATCTTCGAGCATGTAAGTATATTACCTTTATTCTAAGAAATAACTTTGACATGTATGAAATTTATAAAGACAACCTACTTAATTCAATATGGAAATGATTGTTTAGAGCCCTACTGCCCTAATATCAATTATGTTCTGATATATTACCTAGCAGGTAAAAATGCTAGGAATGAATTTGCTTAAACCGGTTTAAACCTAAAAATACTTTATGCTCAATGTATTCAAGGCGTCAAATGCAAACCAATGCCCTGAATCACAAGTCTCAAGTTTCCTCAAAGCAAATATTGGTAATTATCATACCTTCAGTGATTGATATGGCTTTTCATCAGTTTCGCTTTCATTATCAGCATCTGACTGATGTTGCTGCTGTGAAGCCTTCTTATCATCAGTTATACGAGTTATGACTGGATCAAACAACCTTGATATTACACGTCGTACCAACACAGTGCTGAAAATAACAAATTGGTGTGTGAATAAATACATAAATAGTCATAGAGCATTTGTTAAAAATATCATTTATCATTTATGCTGCATGACCTTTTTGCATCATACTATTTCTTATTGAACTGGAGAAACCTTTGAAAACTTAAAGTTAAATATTTTGGTTTGACTCTTTCCTTCACAACCACATTCCTTCAATATCAAATATACATATAAAGTACAATCTCACTAAAGTCAGATCTAACAACATGTTAGTTGGATCTGATGACGGCCCGCAGACACTGTTCATAAGTAATAATGTTATCCCAGATTACTCTTTTTAAAAATTGTCAACACAGGAAGCATGATTTGTAACACTCGCAAAATATCTGAAAATGTCATTACATTAGAAATGAATGCAATACTTCATAAACACATATATCTCAAGAAAAATATTTCTTACGCAGGCTGTCAACACTTTCCATGGTTTAAAATACTATTTTTACTTTCACTTTTGCAATTTTGTAGGGGACAATCTGATTGGTTCAAAGGGTTAGTAATAAAAGCACGTTTTCACCGTCAGATCCTGATAGCGTAGCAGTTTTCAGGAGATGATTTAAATCAGATTGATATACATGTATGTACTGTATATGAAAGATGCCCTGAGGTAAATCCATCATATACAACTGATGGCTATTTATTACTTCAATTCTAACACAATTTTTACGATCTGTTGGCTCTAAACTTTTCAATAACAGAATGTCAAGGGGTTTATGACATCAACAGCAATAATTAATGTCAAGGAAGGTATACGGACATGTACTGATCATTCAGATTTAGTGCCTAGGAGAAAATCTTGGAAGGTTGTGTTAGAACAAACAAAAAATTTGCCCCCAGTAGCCAAGTTTGTCATGATACAAATTTAAAATGATGGCACAATGTAACAACAACGGCAGACATTAAAAGTGAGTTCAAAGTAATGGAAATAGCTTTCTGGTGCCAGATCCTGTACATGAAAAGAATTTAACATAAAAAGTAAATTTAACATATATAATCTAGAATTCTAAAGAACATATTATTTTTTTAAAAATGCAAAATTAAACATATTCATTCTAATAAATTCCAATATGTTTATTAGAAACCCAAGTATTGGAGTAGGGGTACATTTTTAAGGGACACATGAATGCTAGATAAATTATCCAAAACTATTATACAACATTATAATTATTAATTAATTCCATTTGTTTGCTAATGCCATCATGACATAAAGGTTGTTTCAATTTTAATAGTGATTGCCTTTTACAGGGTTTCCCCCAGGCCATTTACGCTAGTCGCATGCGACAAACCATAATTTCAGGACCCAATTTGCGACATGCCATAATTTGTCCGACATGCCTTATCTCCAGCAGCGACTTGTGTACCTGTTGATTGCATTATCAGTATGAAAACTCTATTCTAAATAAACAAGAGACAGCTGATCGCGGCGTTAATTGACAGCGTCATCAGCTTTGCGAGTTAACCAATCAGTAACAAGAACTGATGGATTACGCATGTCGACTCCGCCCATATGTTGGCGACAGTTGATTATGACCGCATGTGAAAATAAGCGTAGCCGAAACACTATTCATCCGCATTGTCAGTAATCAGAACAAAACTTTATAAAAATGACTTACTTCTGCCATCTGACCATTTCGAGCAAAGAAGGAAGGAACTAAAGCATCGCCTTTTTGATAATATCTAGGAAAATATAACTTTCTGACATCATGATTATTCTGTAACATAGCCTCTGATGAAATTCAACAACAGCAACAAAGCCATTTTCATTTCGATTAAATCAAAAACAAAATAACCTAGACGCTGACATCGTTTTCAGAACATCGTCAGTTTGATCTTATAACATCCCCAGAATAAAAGAGAAGCACTTTAAACACATTTTCAATCCAAATTACGCTGTAACATCTAGCTAACATTCAATATGTTTATATGCCGCAGCCAAAGTTTACACAAATGACGTCACACAGTAGATCGATTTCTTTGATGTAAAACAACTTCAGAAGCCATTTACGGTTATAATTTTTCTTTCTAGACATAGCGCAGTAAGGCCTTGATAAATCCACTCGCCCGCTCGCATTTGCGAGTGAAAGTTCGAATCGGGCGAGTAAAAAGCTTATCAAACTCGCCCAACAGCTGCTTCTCTATACATTAATAAAGTCATTCGGTAAAACAATCAAACTGCAGACTGCATAAACTGTCAAACAAAAACCGGAAACCGACGTCATAACGAACGCGCACCTGCCGATCCCGTATGAATGAAACATTTCCCAATGCTACTATAGTTATGGAGTTAATCGATTAATAATTCATTGAAGCAGAGTGCGTTAGAATTTTAATAAAATATAAATACGGGCTATTTCGAAGATTATATATTAAATGTATAAAAACTTTTATTATCAATTTATAATTGACTAAGCCGGTTATGCCGATACAGCCTGATATTTCTCAACAAATAATCGCGCACCGGAGGCTTGGTCAAAGAACATTGTTCTGATACTGAAAGATCTAGTTTAAATCGAGCAGTATAATATGAAAATGGCGTCTGCAAAAAAGAAAAGCATCAAGGGCGAGTACATTTTGTGAAGGGCGAGTAAATTTTTAGGATCCCTTGCCCTGCAGGGCGAGTGACCCTGGAAAAATAATTCGAGGCCTGGCAGTTAAAAAAAATGATCGATTTTATTACATGTTTTGCAAACGGGACAATGGATGATATTTTTTTTTGTTAGGCTTATTTATCAGAGAAAGCATGGCGCATCAAGTTTGTGTAAATTATACAAGTCATTATTCGCGTTCCTATTGTTCTTTATTTGAGAAAGCATGGCGCATCAATTCTTTTTCGCACGGGCATGTATAATTAGTAAATTATACAAGTTTTAATTGCAATGCAATCAAAAAGCGGAAGGTGTTATTCGTGGTCCGTTTGTTCTGTATTTAAGACGGAAATAGAGCGCGGTTCTTGCAAGTTTTGCCAATCTTGAAAAAGGGAGGTAATAAAAAGTGCAACTGCATAGTTTCCACCATCAAAAAATGTTTAATTAAAAAAAAAGTGTTTAATTTTGCTAAAACATCTTTACATAATTATTAATAAGCACATTACATTGTAATTTTCATTTATTTTAGTTTTTGTGTTCATAAATATTTGTAATTCATATTAGATTTAATTATAAATGATCGGATCTGAGGAATTTTAGCCATTGTAATATCATTAGGATTTGTGTTTCAATTTTAAAAAGCATTAGATTTTTTGGTGTAAGAATTTAGTTTATGACTTTGAATCTTTGTTATAAATCTGTTAACCTACAGCAGCCACAGAACAGTGTGTGTGAAGACACATTTATTAATGACCAAGAAGTAAACAGTGTAGATCCTGATCGGAGGGCATGGATTTGTGAGACGATTTAGATCTACACTGTTTGCACACATGATAAAACTTGTATCATTTTATTACAGATTATATAGGGTTCAATTACAACAACATGTAGTCAAAACATTATAATTGATATAAATGTTATGACCAATTACAGATAACTCATGACAATGAAAGAAAATTGAACTGATTAAAGTTGGTCATGATTAAAAACCTGTTCTGTATATAAAACAACAAAAAACTCCTTACTTCTTTTCCTTCTGTATGTACTTGATGAATGGAACCAGCAGAGTAAGTAACTGGGAACCAGTCAGTTTACCCTCACCGACCTTCTCCGCCTCCTCCAGGTATATATCTGTAAAGTGAATCTTCAGTCCATCAGGTATTGCATCCAAGTCGGGGTTCAGCACGGCTTCACTAAATGCCTGCATCAGCTGGCCTAGGACTGTCGGCTCCCACTTCATCTTCTTCACAATCAGTAGAGATTCATTCAACACATTTCTCACCAACTAGAAAACAAATTTTAATTTTTTAAATCAGCGTACTTCACATCTAAATTATTTTTTGTTTGATAAAAGGATATAAATTAAAGATATCTAATATGCTTAATTATTTAAATGGCTAACATACCGTATTTTACATAGGTTGTTTTTTTTACTGATGTACTGATTTAACAGAGCAAGTGGACCCACGGCCAAAAGATTTCTTTTTAAAATGTTGATATCAAAGAGCAGTGTTTTTTTCTCTTTTGGGGGAAGGGGGTCGCAGCCCTTTGGAGGGGGAAAATTGCGACGCGAACAAAGGAACGGGGGAATACTTGCAGCCTGTCAAACACAACATAACAAAGTATTCACTGATCTTTCAATTCAAAGAAAGTCAGTGGTCTACAGTGAAATGTCTTTTTCTGTCTGCAAATTTATCAATTATTCTTGTCACTGTATTGTCCATCAGTGGGGTATCCATTAAACATATCCAAAATTCAGATTTATCATCTTCACTATCGATGGGTGCTTAACAGACTCCGGCAAAGGGGGAATTTTTTACGGATGTGGGGGAAAAATATATACTATTTTGAGGGGGAAATGGGGCCCAATTTCTCCAAATATTTGGCATAAAAAAAAACACTGAAGAGAGGGTGTGGAGAACACTCTAGTACCAGAACAGGAAATGTAGGAAATTAAACCAAAACTTTCTGAGCAGTTGGAAAGAACAAGGAAGCATTAAGAAAAAGATAGTATAATGTTGGTCCTGGAGCGATCCTATGAAAAGCCATCTTGTTATTAATAGAAGCCTTTATTTGCACTCTCACTATTCAACTCTGTACACATCAAGCTCAACTGCTTTAGAAAAAAACAATCAGATACTTCTCTATGTCTATAAATCTAAACTGAAATTGCTCCAGTCTGTTATAAAGAAAATTCCTTTTTACAGAATTCCCGCAAATTTAACAAAGCTGCAAACCATCATGAATTTATCGAGTCGCCAGACGTCAATACTGTTCCATTCCCGAGCCTCTGTCATGAAGAACACCTTGATAAACAACATCTTAGCTTCTGTGGTAGCAAGATCATGGACCAACTGTGACAACGTTGTGCTCAACTCCTCCTGCAAGTGTAAGTGTAGATTTATTCAGAGTTCCTTTTCCAGTTTTTAAAAACTGTTTGAGAACTGTGCCATATTACTATGGAATCATTATAATTTGTGTGGGTTTAAATTTCGCACTTCAGTGTTAGGGTTAATTTAAACCCTAGGAAGTCACACCAGGTTATCAAATAAAATTGTGTGAAATAGGTAATATGTATTTCTATTACTGCCGACAAACAGCTATCAAACCAAGTCTGTAATAGACTGATTCAAGTTTGTCAACCAGTTCCAGTTTCGAAACAGTGCCGGTTATGAACCAGTTTCCGATTAACTTTTTTATTTCCTATCCCATAAATATTTCAATAGAACAAGACTAGTAAAAATGCTAATTTATCGCAATTAATAGCATTTGAACTGAAGTTCAACAAAAATAACTATCTCGGGGATTTCAATAGATGCAGGTTCTTGCATTTTGATGTTGGTTGCTTTTCAAATTTCCTTTTTAATCTGACTGAATGTAAGATTACCTGAAGCAAAGGTTTGTCCTGCATCCACATACAGTAATGTAGACCTTTCCAGATTTTGAGGAAATCCTCTGTTGTAAATCCATCTAGAAAAAAAAGGTGTCAATGATTTATAATACTTACTTGTATTGATATATCTAAATATATAATAATTAGACAATAACCACAACTAGAATTTATGTTATTTTTATTCTTGAATAAGGACATTAGACCAGAAGTATGAATTAATGTGCGAATTTACGTAGTTATTACTGACTTCTCTTTTGGAAAATTTTTGACTTCTCTTTTGGAAAAATTTATGCAAGTGTAAAAGTAATTTATTATTTATATTTATGCATATTAACATAATTATCATTTATTTCATTTCGAATTAAACAAATTGATTAAATATCAATATTATTACTTCCAATATTTGTACAAGTAGCTACATGAAAATACAGTAAAACGGTACATATAAAATCAAGTCTTGTCAGTTGTTCATTTCATTTTATGACACTATTTAAATACTGTCAAACCTGTCTTCAAAGACAGGGGTTTTCTTTAGTTTTGACTGGGATATTTTGTGTTCTGTGTGACTGTTGTTCCATAGAGTCCATTCGGCTAATTCCGTACGGTGGTCTAATTTCGTACGCTTTTATTTTGTCGGGTCCTACTTCGATCGATATTGAGTTTACTCAGAGTTTTAGCGACGTTTGTAAACAACAAGGTCACATTAGTATTATAATCGTTTAGCTATTGTGATTATATGCCTACGTCACGCGAACAATTTTGATTGGTTGACAAATTCTCGTTGGCGCGAAATTTGACCGCTTGATTTCTACACCGGAGAATCTGTGGGCGATTTTTTCACTGTGGTGGGTATTCGAGTTATCTCGCTTTTTCCAAATACAAACATTATTGATATGTTGAAAACTTAAAGATTAATAATTATTTCTTTCAGAAAATTAACTTCTTTGACTAAAACATTCTGATTTTTGTCGTAAAATGTGAAATAAAAAGTGTACGAAATTACCCGCATGATTTTCTTCTAGCTAAATGCCCAAGCGGATAATTCCGTACATGCAATATGTATTTGTTACTTATTGTAGTCTTCAAATTGCGATGCCAAGAACAGCATTATTTTATTTTGATATACATTTAAATCTGTTTCTTTCACGTTTCAAATGTTTTTATTTCAGACAGATGGATAGTTTATCGGCCCCAACACTGTTGTTTCGTCGGGAAATAGGCACTAATTTCTCCATACTGCAATTCATTGAGACTGTATTAGAAGATTTATGCAATCATGAAACTCAGTATGAGCATCCTCTTATATTCGAGGCTTTCACAGAAATTATTAATCTGTGCAGAAAAAGTAAAAGCAATAAAATTCTTATTTCTACCATTTACTTGGACATGCATCCTGCAGAACGAAGTATTGTAACACTTTGCCGACGGGTAGGATGGAGGCTAGAAAACTGGGACTTACTTAGATACACTGATGATATTTACAAGGAATCACTATAAATGTTAATTGTTTGCTACAATTAAATATCTGTCTCTATTTTGTTTGTCTTTCTTTACTTCACAGCTATAGGCCTACTCTACCAGTGTTTTTTTTATGACAAATATTCGGAGAAATTGGGACCCATTCCCCCCTCAAAATAGTATATATTTTTCCCCATGTCCAATAAGAAATTCCCCCTTTGCAGGAGTCTGTTATGGACTATTCAATTTGTTCCGCTCATGTGTAATAGCATGATAGTGAAAATGATAGTGAAGATGATAAATCTGAATTTTTTTCTAATGCAAGAAAATTCAACTCTGGGAAATATGAGGCAAGATTTACTTGGTAGTACTACAGTGTTAGCAAAGCAAAAAGCAAAAGATCAATGAATATTTTGTTTTGTTGTGTTTGTATCTTCCAAATATTCCCCCTTTCCTTTGTCGTGTCGCAATTTTCCCCCTCCAAAGGGCTGCGACCCCCTTCCCCCAAAAAGTGAAAAAAAACACTGTCTACGATGCCAAAATATTCGCAAAAAGACTTGCTTGATGCAGTCAATGCTGTCAGAAATGGCATGTCATACAGGAAGGCATCAGCCAAATACAATGTCCCGGCAATGACCATTCAAAATCGCGTTAGTGGTCAAGCTGATGACCATTCCCACGCTGGCAGACCAACAGTTATCCCACCAGAGATAGAGAGGGAAATAGTTGACCAGATTAAAAGAGCTGGAAATATGGTTTGTGCACAGTTGATGACGAAGTTGCAGTGTTGAAGTTCCATTATATGTTGTAATCATTGTCTAGTCAAAGTTTGTTTTGATTTCTTGTTTTGTGATGGTCTGTGGGTAAATTGTTTGTTTGTGTTGCATTTCATGAGTATACCGAAATCTATGAATATTGCTTTGTGTAGTACTGTCCAAGAAATAACTTATATTAAATGAAATTTCGTTAGCAGCCGCTTGCCCATTTACATTTTTTTTAATTAAGCGTAGCGTTATTTACATGGTCACCTGTTATTATGGCATAAGTAAGTTAAAACAAATTAACTGTGATCAGTTTATAGATCGAATACTAGTACTAAAATTAAAATATCATAAAAAACACCAGAAGTATCTTTGTTAACTTTTAGACATTTACTTCCTATGGATTCGGCGTTACTAGACGGATGCTTCAGGTGAAGATCGGCAGAATTGTTAGGAGACTTGGAATAAGAACTCCCTTCAAAAATGGCGTTCCTGGGAAGGACTGGGTGTCCGGATTTCTTAAGCGCAATCAGGATGTGAGACTGAGGACCCCACAGGCACTATCAACCGTTAGAGCCAAACTGTTGAATGAAACTGTTACAAATAATTTCTTTCATGATCTTAAACTGTTAGTTGATCAACTAGGTCTGTCAGAAAAGCCTAAACAAATATGGAATATTGACGAAACCAGTGTACCGCTTTTACACAAACCTTCCCGAGTGCTTGCCCAGAAAGGAATAAAAAACTTGCCTGGTCATGTTGGTAACAACAGACAAAATATTTCTGTATTGGCATGTATAAATGCTGCCGGGGACAAAGTACCTCCTATGGTGATTGTTAAAGGAAAAACGTACAAAAGTCTCCTTGCTTACAACACGGAAAACGGAGTCCCTGGTAGCATTTACACATACCAAGAAAGAGCTTGGATGGAGGATGCACTCGGGGAGGTTTGGTTCAAGGGACACTTTTTAAAGCATTGCGGGCCTGAAAGACCTCAACTTATAATTCTTGATTCACATTCTTCTCACGAAACTTTGGGTTTCATAGATGCTGCCATTGCGAATAATATATCCCTTCTTGCATTCCCCCCACACACCACTCAGTGGTTATGCCCCCTTGATAAAACGGTGTTTGGTCCGCTCTCCAGGGCATACTCGAGAGAGTGTACCGAGTTCATGGCCTCCAGCCCAAATAATATCGTTAACAAGTGGGAATGGCCACGGTTATTTAAACTAGCACATGACCGTTCCTTTATACCCAGCAACATAATCAACGGGTTTCGCAAGTGCGGAATTTATCCTATAAACCGGAATGCACTTCCAACAACTGCAACAATGCCCTCCCAACCCTTTGACATTGTAGGACCGAGCGAATCTTACATCTCTAGTGTGTGCTCACCCAGTAGTAACGACATCACAAATCAGACAACAATCGTAACATCAACTGCCGACTCGAACTCCAGAATACTGAGTGAGCAGGAGTTGATAGATTTGGTTTTGTCTGGTGAATATCCATGCAGCGTGAACCCAGCTACAGGTAATTTAGAAATAGAGCTTGAGGTCTTGAACAACATTTGCCCCACCCTTCCTTCAACAAACAAGTCCGAAGCTGATATTGCCTGTATGTCTCCTTGCTTACAACACGGAAAACGGAGTCCCTGGTAGCATTTACACATACCAAGAAAGAGCGTGGATGGAGGATGCACTCGGGGAGGTTTGGTTCAAGGGACACTTTTTAAAGCATTGCGGGCCTGAAAGACCTCAACTTATAATTCTTGATTCACATTCTTCTCACGAAACTTTGGGTTTCATAGATGCTGCCATTGCGAATAATATATCCCTTCTTGCATTCCCCCCACACACCACTCAGTGGTTATGCCCCCTTGATAAAACGGTGTTTGGTCCGCTCTCCAGGGCATACTCGAGAGAGTGTACCGAGTTCATGGCCTCCAGCCCAAATAATATCGTTAACAAGTGGGAATGGCCACGGTTATTTAAACTAGCACATGACCGTTCCTTTATACCCAGCAACATAATCAACGGGTTTCGCAAGTGCGGAATTTATCCTATAAACCGGAATGCACTTCCAACAACTGCAACAATGCCCTCCCAACCCTTTGACATTGTAGGACCGAGCGAATCTTACATCTCTAGTGTGTGCTCACCCAGTAGTAACGACATCACAAATCAGACAACAATCGTAACATCAACTGCCGACTCGAACTCCAGAATACTGAGTGAGCAGGAGTTGATAGATTTGGTTTTGTCTGGTGAATATCCATGCAGCGTGAACCCAGCTACAGGTAATTTAGAAATAGAGCTTGAGGTCTTGAACAACATTTGCCCCACCCTTCCTTCAACAAACAAGTCCGAAGCTGATATTGCCTGTATGTCTTCTTCCTTGTCCCCTCAAACCATTAACCCATCCATACAAGAATGGTCAGCTGGTGTCAGCTCTGCTTTTGAGCTACCCCGGTCAGACAGAAAAATTGACCCTAAACCTAATGCAAGAAAATTAACTAGCCATAGGATACTCACCTCAAATGCTATTGTTGAAATAAAAAGTGAGGAAAAAGAAAGAAAGGACCGAATAAAGGTAGAAAAAGATGAAAGAAAAAGGGTAAAATTATTAAAGGAAGAAATGAAACACAAGCTGTCAAATTGTAAGAAGAACGAAACAGATTGACTAATTAAAGAATGAAACTTTAATACACGTTTCAAGTCAGAGTAATGACACTTCTGTGTGGAGTTTAAATGTTATTTACTGTATTAAAAACTCTCACGAGAATTGCGTTTTTTTCTCGTTCTTCATATCTTTCATTCTTTCTTGCTTTCTTCCGTGTTCTCTCTATCATGTTACATTTAGAAATAATTGATTTTTAAGTGCATTATTTTGATAAACTGAGTATTTAATACTAACGGGGACTGGAGGAAAAGCCTTATAATACTCGAACAGGTGGATATCTAAAGCTTTATTATACACGAACAGGTTTATTATATTAATCTTTCTCAAACATGTACAGATGCAGAAATTGCACAAAAAAGTTTGTTAAAATATATCACGATTTATATAAATTTTTTCTATTGATTTGGTTAACATATTAACCCAATTAAAACGTACAGATATTTGCCGACACAGTGTACGAAATTACCCTATAATGTACGGAATAACGCTACTTTCACATGCCTAACTTCGTCACGTCATACGATATTAAACCAATCAAAAATCGCCTTATGAAATATATTAAACGGAACAGGACTGGTACCCATTCCTATTGTAAATTGTAAGTAATAACTTAGATCAAGCTAGTCAACATAGGCAACTTTCGCATCCAGAACCGTACGGAATTAGCCGAATCGACTCTATTGTGATACAGATCGCCCGTTTATTAGCTGAAAATGACCAAACTTGGCACTAGAGCTCCGTTTAGCCTGCTGACACACTGGCCAGAAAAGGATCCCTAAACAGGTGTCTGCTCAAATTAGGTGGCGGCCTCCGGGTCAAAAAGCCACCATGTAAAGACCGTAAAAGTACCTTTCTTCGATGAAGATTTAGCTTTGAGGAACTTTTTCAACTTTTTTACTGCTTTGTATCTAATTTTCTTTTCGTTTCCTGCAAGATTTTGGGCAAATTTTATCTCGACTGGCAAAGTTGCCATTTTTCCACATGTAGAGGAAGTGAAGTTCGGTACTTGGCTCCCTACATGTCGCTCGATGTAGGTGATATCTACATGTCGGGAACCAGTAATCGTCGTCTCAATCGTTCAGACGCTCTGATGGTAGCGAGCGTCAGTATCATTTGGACTAAATTTTAGTTGATACTGGAAGCAAAATTGTGTAAGAAATTTGTAAAGTTAGCGCACTCTTTAAATATGTCAACCCTGAGAGGTTAACATAGACAGGTATTCAAACTATGTTAAACCATGAGGAACTGTTTCATTTTACATAAAATTCACGTTTAACCCTTGAGCAAATCATTATTCTGTATTGCCTCAGTCAATCAATGTGGAAATATAGGATCTATAACAAATACTATGTGCTGATTGATAAAGAAAAAAAGCCAGTGCTCACACTGTCGGTCTAATTTTTCAGTACTTTAAAGATTCTTTGATTTTATTTAAGAATCGGCATCAATCTGCTGGTTAATTTATTGTCCCAAAAATAGTAGCCTAGCCACTTTGCATCTGATAATCTTCAAAGTTAAATCATGAACTGTCACAGACGATAATCTTATACATGCTAATTAATTCCAAAATGTAAAAATCTATTGATACAATCATCAAACTTCATCAATGCTCGATGATAAAGAAACAGCATGTGTTTTTTTCACAAGTTTAGGAATGGGGCAAAGCGGTGCAGTTGGTAAAAAAAAATATTATTACTAAATTTGGAATTTCAACTTTCATTAAACCCTTAGATTAATTACTGTTTAATAAAACAAAAAAAACTATATTATAATGTGATTAAAAAATACACATTTAATTGATAAAAGAATTTACCTACTCATATTGTTAATTTCTTTTATAATTTTGTTTAGAAATGTACAGAATCTTTATAGTTAATCATAATTTCAATTTATATCATTAGTAATATTGGTACAGTGTTGTTAAGGTATCCAACAAATACAAGAAATGGCCTGCGTGACAGCAGCTTGTAGACAACAGATGTCAATAGATGAGAAACTCCTTGAAGCTATTGGAATACAGAAGATTACAGTAAGATATTTTGTAGGACTTCACCGATGTATTGCTTTTAATCTCAATAATTCCATTCTTTAGGAAGTGTCATGTTTGTGAATTTACTGATTTATAGTTAAATGATGTAGATCCGGATCAAAGAGTTTAAATTTTCAGTGGGATCTGGGTCCGATACACTGTGAATGAATAGTTTGATGTAGTACATAAGGGGTCAGTCAGTAAAAGCTTTATTCCATAAGAATGCCTTTATTGTGTGGGTTAAGAGTGAAGATCCAGATCAGCTGGCACATCAATACCATCTGATCTGAATCTACAACTGTTGTCTTTTATATTCATTAGGTTATTTTTTAACCAAGAAGCTAACAGTGTAGATCCAGATCAGAAAGCACAGATGTGCAGGCTGATCTGGTACACTGTTTGCCCATGCGATAAAAGATATTTGTATCGACTAAAAGTTAACAGTTAATTTAATCATATCATATATTTTTCAGGGTTTTTTAAATGTGTTTTTTTCATAATTCATATTCAGTTATAGGCCTATAATTATCATGCCAAACAGAATCATAACTATTAAATTTTATTAATATTTGTTCTTCTTTTTTTTCTTCTTTTTTTGGTCTTCTATTTATAAGTAATTCGAAAACTTTTAAGACACATGCAGTCTGAATATGATCAACACTATTTTGTTCTTGGTCAGGACCAGAACAAGGGACGTATCCAGATGTTTGTTTGAACACTCTTTTTGGAAAGCAATATTTAATTTTTATGGGGATTTTAGACAGAAAGTTGGAAAATATACATGTAACTGCTCCAGACAAAGTCTCTCTTCTGGAAATCACATCTGTACCAAATCCAAAAGCAAAGAGTGTAGATCCAGTGTGTAGGACAGTGTGATGAGCACCATTGTACAATGTATGGTTTTATTAAAATATGTTGTTTTTCTTTAATTTTAAGGTGAAAGGTAAAACTGTTGAGGAGGCAGAGGAAAAATATAATGACAAATTTGGTGGGAAAGCCCTGGATGGACAAGACATTAAGTACTTTTTACCAGGTAAATAATACAATATGTGACACATTATGACCTAATGCGGCATATGTAACAATAGTATACCCAGTGTCTGATTACAAAGTTATGTGCTTATGGCCTATGCAACCATTGTAGATCCAGCATTGGCCCAGTTTAAGCAGGGTCTACACTGGTTCCCCATGATTAAGTAAGAGATGCATTGTAAATTCTTGTAGGAAAAAGTGAGGATATTTTAAGATAGTTTACGGAACCGGATGAGTTTGCAATCAGTATGTACAATAATTGTCAAGTCAATAAGCCCCATTGTGTCATGATGTGTTACATATCAGCTTCATTGAAAAAATTTTGTACAGAATTTTACACAAACAAATGACGTGTTATTGAATGTTTTTTACAAGATCAAATGCAAACAAGAAATTCTTTAAGATTGTCCATAACCCTATGTCTCATTATTCATCAGTGCAACCAGTGTAGATCAATTCTATCTGATCAGGATCTGCACTGTTCTCTTCTCAGTCAGAAATAACCTAAAGAATCTAACAGCGACTAAAATAGATCCTTATCAGACTGCACTGATGTGTCATTTTTTAAATATGTTTTTCAATAGAAATTTTTTGAGAAAACTGCTTACAGTTTAGACCCTGATCAGATTGCACAGATGCACAGGCTGATGAGTGTCGACCCTGTTTACAAATGTGCAATAAGGTGCATATAGAACTTTAAGAGTAACATGGTTAAATGGCTATATTGATTTTTCAGATAAAGAGTTTTTTGAGCCAATGAATAAACCTAAAAGAGGAGACTGGCTGGCAGAACATAAAGAGTCTGGACAGACGTACAAACAGTATATCACAGGTAGCTAGGCACTGTCCTTCTAAGTTATGATTTATTATTGGAAAATATTTATTTTTAGGGCCATTTATTTTATATTCTAAGTATTATCATTTAGGTTTGAACAATTTATGATACAGAAAGTTTTGTTTGTATTGTTTATTTGATAAAACCAATTTGTCATCCGAACTGAATAATAATAAACTGAAAGATAAGTGTAAAATAATCTAAGCGGGAAAAGTTTCATACTACAAATGTGGCCTTGGTCAAATTTTGAGTAGACTATTTTTGTTTATTTCAGGTGGTTACAGAGGCCCAGACAGGGTTCATAAAATAATTTACCTTGCCCCACTGGAATTCAAAGAAGATCCCATCCCTGAAGAAGTTCTCCAACCACTTGCCAAATTTGCCGCCATTTTCTTTGGCATGGAAGTTAAATGTATGAAATGTATAAACTTTGTTGGTAAAGTGACAGACAGACTAAATGGTAATATTTATCAAGCCCATGCGGGGGACATCTTAAATAGGCTGGACGAAAAAGTGCCAAAAGACGCATTCTGTGTCGCAGGGATTACCATGTGTGATATTTATCCGAAGGAAGAATGGAATTTTGTGTTTGGACTTGCACGTTCACCCGGGAGGACAGGAGTTTATTCCTTAGCTAGGTACTTGTCGAATTTTGGGGACAGCACTTACACACAAATCGATCTCAAGAGGTAAGAGACATTGATAACTGAACCCTAATTCTATATATACATGTTTTTACGCTTGTGAGACCACTGTAGATCCACATCCATGCCTTCTGATCTGGATCTGCACTGGTCACATCTTGATTAGAAATAACCTAATCGGTATAAAAGCAATCATTTGCAGATCCTAATTAGATGGCACTTATGTGCAGGCTTAACTAGATCTACACTGTTTGCCCATGCAATATAGGTGCATCTGTGGAGTTAAGGGTAAAATACACTTAACAAGTAACTTCTATAAATAACCATTACAAGTAAATTGCAGCTACCAGTAAGTGTTGTTTACATACCAAATAACACCTCCCATCAAATGTTGTTAATGTACCAAATAACATGGATTCTTTTTTCTAAAAAATTACAAAATCATTCACTGTAAATTTTGCACATGAAAATATAATGGGATTGACTTATTAATGTGGTTCCAAAGATCGACCCCAAAGACTGCATTATAGCAAGTGTGCAATTCACAAGTACAATTGTTTACATTTATGTGTCCCCTCATAAACCATTTTATTAATTAATGCTTTACTCCTTCTGATAGGCCTATATTCCATGTTTAAACAGTATAGATCCAGATCAGTCTCCAAATCCATTAGTCTAGTGACTTTTAAGTTCATTACATGTACTAGTTAACATGTATTTATGATCAAATAGGGAATAGTGTAGATCCAAGTGGTCGTGTCTGATAGAAGCAGCAATCGTTGAGTAACTGAATAAATATAATTTTTGTTTTGATCTTGCAGTGATCCAATACCAACCATCATGGTACGCGCCTGTAAAACTATGTGTCATGAGATGGGTCACATGTTCGGTCTACGCCACTGCACACACTTCAAATGCTTGATGAACGGATCCAATCATCTTTACGAGTCAGATTCCCGGCCCAGCTTTCTCTGTCCAATTTGTCTTCGTAAACTTCACCATGTGTGTAAATTTGACATAATGCAGCGTTACAAAGAAATGAAGGATTTTTGGTCAGATCAAGGACTCGGAGAGCAGTCTAGTTGGTTGGAGAGAAGAATTGCTAAATTATCAGCGTGTTGACTGTTGGCAAAGTGATTTGTGCTAAATTTTTGAATTGTGGCAGCAAAACATTTTAGGATTCCATGTTAGCACTAGTATTAGCCAAATGAGCCACTTACTTACAAATTTATAGATATCATTTGGCGACAAGTTTATCATTTATATGATAAGAAGCCAATTGGCTCTTAAAATATCGGGGCTGTTTTTCACTGCCAGGAAGAGGCCTGCAGCCTGTAATTTAGGGGAAAATAGCATGATCATAGTTCCTCTTGAAAGGGTATGAAAAAAACCTGATGTAAACTTCTGGAGAAAACTGTAAGATTTCAAAGAAATTTTGAGAGTGAAACTTTTAGGCAACTGTTAATGGCCTTTGGTAATGAACAACAAAAGCCTTGAAAATGAACGTGTTTGGGTTTTTTTTTTAAATAAATTTTGCTTAACTGTGCAGTGCAAATTTGATCAGTGCTAACCTAAGGTACTTCATGTATTCCTCGTGTTGCTGCAGTGCAGAGGATAGCATCACCCAAAATACTTTTACTGTGATATAACAATTTTTTCTGACGGATATGGTGTTAGAGAAAAAACATCGGAGAGATTGTCAAATGTCTTTTATCCTATCATAATTGATGCCTTTTCTATTACCGGTATATAGTACTATTATTAGTAGCTGCAATAATATAATAGCAATAACCATGACATAATAGTGATGCAGATCTCTTCAATACATTTTATATATGTTGACTGGTTTTGTGATTTATTATTTAAATGTTTTATTGTTGTTTTTTGGTTATTTGAGCTTTTAAAATTATTGTTACTTTATTTATTTTGATGTTGTTACTTTTTAAATTATATAATAATTTCATTTGCAGATTTAGAAACTGACTGATAACTATCATAAATACTATATATTTTTAACAAAGAGCCATAATGTTTCCAACTTGTTTGATGGTTATACATTTCAACTTAAACTGTATGGTAAACAACTGTAATATCACTTAATTTCGCAGGTAAGAATTTTTGCTTAAGCCTCGCAAATAACATAATCATGGGACCATAAATTTGTGCTTATGTATTTTTCTTTAGAGACACACTGTTAAATTGTTTAACTTCCCTGGGGTTAAATTTTAAGCACCTCCAGTGGGCAAAATATGCAAAAATAAAACCCACGCAAATAAAATGATACTACAGTATGGGATTGTGACTTGTTTTCCAACAAAACATATACATAAAATTCATACTCATGCCTTTTCTGAAAGTATGTTTAATAAATAATCATAACTTTTTATATAAAGCAAACATGATTTGAATATTCTCCTCCAAAAGCCAGTTAGATTAGATTTGACACTATACTACCACAATAGTTCTTAATGCTGGTAATTAACAATTGTTGATGTTGGTTATTACATTTATCTTTATGCAAAATTATTTGTAATTGTTGGTAATTACATTTAAGATGCCTTGTTATTTTTTTTAATATCGCAATTTTATTGTTTACTAATGACGCACAATAAAGTTTTTAATGTGTAATGCATTGCATTATTTATGCCTTCGCCCCCCAATTCGAGCATTTTATCTGGTGTTTGTATACTGTGATAAATCTGCGGATCTTGTCACAAATTTTGTAACAAACCTGGTCCAGAGTACAGACCTGCTGCTGGGAAATTTTATGTTTCTTGTAATAGAAAATGTTTTAAGACTGGATAACAATTTTGACAAAAATTTTGGTCGAGAACTCAGTTTGCAACTTCTTAAAGGAACATGGCTTCACTTTACCGGTAACTCAACAGAAAATTCACCCAAATATGGCTGTGTTGAATCCAACATACTGTATCCCTAACTTTAAGGTCAAGGTGACAATTTGTCTTTTTAGGTTTACAGTCTAGGAAACGTTTTACTTTTGATACATACAGCATCTACATGAAAATGGCTGCTTCAGTCGTAGCTAGACTAAAGAAAAGAAACAATTTCTCGACACTTCCAGTTTTCCTAGAAAAGCATAGAACTAATGGTTTTTTAATACATGTACATTTTACAAAAAGTGTATAAACAGTTTGCATAACAAATCCAAAATGTATTTTTTAACAGTTTCAATGAACAAAACTGTACATGTGTTTCTTCAGTGTGTGCTTGCCTACGGTTGTCTCCCGATGTGTGTGTGTGCATGTGTGCTTACCGATTTGTGCATACATATTACTTTCCTAATTTCTGCGTGAATGTGAACTCCGAATGTGCGTGTGCATGTGTGCATACCGATATTGGTTTGTAAAAACAACAATCTTTCTTAACTACTATACAATTTTATTGAGATTATTTTGTTCTACTATTCTAGTTTCTTACTTTTTTCAGTATACACTGATAACAATAAAAAAAATAACAATAATAATAAAATTAATTCGGCTTTAGGAGTGAACAAGAATTCGATTTATTACAAAGTAATTAATCTAAATAATTTTTTTTGGATTTTTTAGTTCTCATCAAACACAATCATTCTTTTAAGATATGTTTTTCTTTTCTTAAAAAGAAAATGAACTTCATAAATAATCAATACTGACAAGTACAAATCAGATCGTATAACATCACAGAGTTTATGCCTACAAAACATGTGATGTTACAGTAATATTTAATGCTAAAGTTCTAGATGATGTTGAGAGGGGTTTTTAAAAGTTTTAAGCAGAAATTTATTGTATGAGTATAAATGGTTAAGTGCAGACATATAAAACAATTAGAGTACACCTGGGCAACTAATGTAGATCCAGATTAGCATGCACATCTGTGCAAACTGACCTGGATCTAAAGCAATCGCTTTTTGGTCAGAAATTATTCTTGTATCTAAAACAAACAGTGCAGATCCCTAAATGTGAACTGATCAGTATCTGGTCGCTATGTTACATAAACCTCAATTCCCCATGGAGTAAAGAGTTAATTGTGACAAATGCATAGAAATATTCTAAAAACATTTTATTTTCCTACACACTTCTGGCATAAAAACTGAATACCAATCTCCACTTTCAAATAGCTGAATGGTTTAAATTAAACTAATAACTAACCAAGCTAGAATTTTGACACTAGTGTCTGCTAGTGTCGGTTTTTGATCGGCCTCTACCATAAAAACATAAACCTCAGTCAGAAGACCAGTCTTAAATCTCAAGCAACTGATTGGTTAAGTTTAAAAAAGTCTTTAAACTGACCAGTCACAAGCTAGAATTTTGAGACTGGTCTCTACTTTTTAGACTTGGGATCTAAGCTAAATAAATAAACCTCTGTCTGACGACCAGTCTGAAATCTTGAGCATCTGACTGGTGAAAATTTAACAGTCCACACTGATCACAGGAGTTCTGAGACTGGTTTCCAATCTTAGTGTTATAATATCAGGCTTTAGAAAATGCAAAATGAATTTTGAGAAATTGAGATATCAAGAAATGTTACATACTGATGATAATTTATGTAAAGACATTTAATAGTACATGTACCCCAATTCTGAATTTTGCCTACATTTTGTGTTTTCTTTTGTGTAACAGCCAATTTATCTTTACTGTAAGTTTCTAAACTAAGGTAAAAAAGAGGTATCCAAACACAATGAAGAAAATTGCACTCCTATGTTACTCCATTACACAATTTTAAAATCCTAAGTATAAATCAATTAAAATCATGTTTTCTTGGTTTTGCTGTCTTTTTTGTAACAGTTGAGTCAGGTAAATCATAGTCTTCAATCACAGGATACTGTTGTGGCTGATGCTGTTGTTGCTGCTGTCGTTGTTGTTGTTGTTGTTGCTGTTGCTGAAAGCCAACACCAGCTTGACGCTTCTGCAGGAATGTTTGAGCTTGTCCTACCAGCTGCTGACCCAGAGGCAAAATCTGTAACAGTACATTTCAGTTAAAATATTGATAAAATACAAGAAATAAATAATATAACATTAAGCTGTTTTTGCAAAAATGCGTCTTTAATGACATTTTATGTATTTCAGTTTCTGCTACTTTTAAAGGAACTAGAATTATCACTGAAAGTGATTAAATACCCCAACATGTGTGCTTGATACTTGAACTGGGAATTCTTAGAATCAATGGCATAATGTAACAAACACTAGATACATGGAAACATGTAGTAGTGACCTGGCCCCAGTATCACAAAATATATTGAGTTGGATTTTAAGCTGAACTCAAAAGGACTATTTTTAAAACAATTAAATACGCAGCTTTCTTCATTGATTCAATTTTGAAGAATAAGCTTATATAATCTTTCTTGTTTAAAATGCTGGTTAAAAAATGTGTTATCTATATATTCTACTTAAAAACTACCAAATAACTATTTAAGTAGAAACTCAAATACTTGAGATTGAACTCAGCTAGTTATTCTGGAATATCTCAGATGGATGTATTGGTATTTTAATTATTTTCGTGATAAAAGAAAGATTTTATTAAATTTGTATTTACTATTCCTTTTAAATTACTAATAGTTACTTAGAATTTGAATAAATATGTTGAGTAAAAAATTGAGTTTGAGCATAAGATTGTTCGTGATATTGGAGCCTGGACCCCACACACCTACTTTCAATCCCAAGCAGTCTTCAAAGAAGCAACCTAAACACCAAGTTTCACCACAATATCTCATTCCTCACTAAAGTAATATAGCATAAAAAAGGTTTCTATCCTAAAATTTATTAACAGTGACCTTTACGACAGTGGCCCCACTTTCAATCCAAAGTTTCGTCCTTAAAGTAGCCACATATACAGCAAGTTCATCACAATATCTCACTCCTTCTAAATTTATTGAGCAGAAATGATTTGAATATGTTAAAAACAGTGACCTTTACTTAACTTTTATCTAACAACTGTGTGCTAAAAATGTTAAAATATGTGAAGTCTTTCATTAGAAATCATCCAGAAACCTTTTTTTTCTATTTTTAGTAACAGTGACCTTGACCCCACCAGGCCCATTTTCAATACCAAGTTTTGTCTTAACAGATACTACCTATATATCAATTTTCATCACAATATCTCATTCTGAACTACAGTTATTGAGCATACACAGTTTTTCTATTTTTAGTAACAGTGACCTTGACCCCACAGGCCTTTCTTTCAATTCCAAAAGTCATCTTCACAGAAACCACCAATACACCAAATTTCATTCAAGAATCTCATTCCAAGCTATAGTTAATGAATGGAAATGAAGTGTTGAAGTTAAAATAACAGTGACCTTGACCTTGAACCCACAGGCCCGAAAGTCAAACCTAACCTGTATCTTGTAATTTTACATCTGTGTCCCAAAAATTTATTAAATCTATGAAGTATTTCATGAGTTATCGTCCAGAAACAGTGACTTTGACATTGACCCCACAGGCCCCAAAGTCGAACTCAACCTATATCTTCTGATGTTACATCTACGTCCCAAAAAAGGACTTAATCTGTGAAGTATTTCATGAGTTATCATCCGGAAACCATTTTGCCATTTTTAGTAACACTGACCTTGACAATGTAAACAAACAGTCATTATACTGTGCTATTCCTCTGTAACAACGTAATATAACATTCATTATACTGTGCTATTCCTCTGTAATAACGCAAAATTACATTCATTATATTGTGCTATTCCTCTGTAACAACGCAAAATTACATTCATTATACTGTGCTATTCCTCTGTAATAACGCGTCCTCTGTAACAACGTAAAATTACATTCATTATGCTGTGCTATTCCCTTATAACAACGTAAAATTACATTCATTATACGTGCTATTCCTCAGTAACAGCGAAAAATTACATTCATTATACCGTACTATTCCTCTGTAACAACGTAAAATTACATTCATTATACTGTGCTATTCCTCTGTAACAGCGCAAAATTACATTCATTATACTTAGCTATTCCTCTGTAAAAACGCAAAATTACATTCATTATACTGTGCTATTCCTCTTTAACAACATAAAATTACATTCATTATACTGCGCTATTCCTTTGTAACAACGTAAAAGTCCATTCATTATAATGTGCTTTTCCTTTGTAACAGCGTACACTTACATTATACTGTACTCTGTAACAACATAAGCATAAATACATTAAACTGTGTTTTTCCTCTGTAACAACGTTAATGTATATACATTATACTGTGCCATTACTCAGTAACAGCATAAACAATCATTATACACAATTATTAGTCTATTACTCTGTAACAGCATAAACGACCATACATTATACTTCCTCTGTATAAACATAAACATACATACATTAAACTGTGCTTTTCATTTGTAACAGCGTAAATGCAGATACATAGACACATTATACTGTGCTTTTTCTTTGTAACAGCATAAAATTATATTATACTGTACCCTGTAACAACATAAGCATAAAAATTAAACTGTGTTATTACTCTGTAACAGCATAAACAAACATTCATTATTCACAGTTATTAGTCTATCACTCTGTAACACTCAGCATAAAAAGTACTGTAACATAGATTATACTGTACTATTACTTTGTAACAACGTAAATTTACATATCGAGGGTTGCATGCAAGACAGTAGTACATTTTTCGTACTTTACTGAAAATTGTACTGTTCCCAGCTAAAAAACATGTCAACATCCCTCCATGGGTTACAAGTAGTATCAATAATTACTGACTTATCTTTATCATTAAGACTAGATTCTTATTCGACTTCAGTGACAATTTTACACTATTTAAGATCACCGCTAGTCTTATAGTTTACTAATTGTAGAAGAGCTTTAAAATGACTATATATTAATTAACATTACCTTTGGTTCGAATCTAACCGTGATGTGTTTGTATGACAAATTTGCTTTCAGCTCAATTTCCGGCTGGACAAAATCGTGGGTGCTTTTTGATAAGGAGCTCTCTAGCCGCACAAAGTAGATCTGAAATAAGTAAACAATATTCGTATCACTGTATAAAAACTGTAACAATATTAATATCACCGTATTACAACTGCATCATATCTCTAACAATACTAATTTCACTGTATAATAACTGTATCATAACTCTAACAGTACTAATATCACTGTATAATAACTGTATCATAACTCTAACAATACTAAAATCACTGTATAATAACGGTATCATAACTATAACAATACAAAATACAATTTATCACTGCATAATAACTGTATCATTATTATAACAATACTAGTATCACTATATCATTAAAGTATCGGTATCATAACACTATCAATATTAATATCACTGTATAATAACTGAATCATAACTCCAACAATACTAATATTACTCAGAACTAGTAATGCAAACAATGCCATACTTTTAAAATAGTGAAGAGAAATCATAAAATTCATATAATATTTTTCTATTCCAAGAAGAAAGTTCTTATACATAAATCAGTATTAATTAATTTTTGTCCCATCCCTTATTGAAAAAAAAAACTGAATATGTGCTCATAACTGTCAAATGCACTTTGGAAGGGAAACTTAGTCTTCCATATCCCATGTACTATAAGTATCCACTTTCTTAAGACACATTGTATGGTATGGTTACAACTTGCATTTAATTTTGTTATTTTATTTCATCTACTGAGGTAGTATGTAAGGTAACTTCCCGAGTCGTCCATTTGAAGTGATGGCAGATAGAAGAAACTGACTTCACCCAGCGCAGCGGTAAACATGGGTACACCAGGGTTATCTTCCTTTTATAATCTTACCTTAAGCAAAAACATTAAACAATAATTGTGAGAAGATGAGGTCAAAATATAAACCTAAGGACATTATTTATGAGACATATTATAAATCAGGTCCAAGGTTTTGAATACTGATAAATATCTATCAGCAGACTATAAGTTTCTAATTAAACAAGTTATAAATGAGTATATACGCCTTTCCAATAAACAGTTTCGCAGTCCTGTACGAGTTACTTCCCGCGACAGAAAATCAATTCAAAACGAGGCTCTGCAGGATATCTGAACGATCGGGCTAATGGCTTAAGCACATAATAGCTAACCTTATCCGCTATATTGCAGGTCTGCGTTCGTCGCCGGCGGTGAAAAAATAAGTTGCTGGTCTGTTATTCTAGCCAGACTTTTTTATGTTTACTATTTGTTAGATATTTAGATTTTTAATGATTTAAGAACATGTACCATTCTTGTTGATAGTAGGCAGTATGAAACGCAATTTGGACAAACATAAGCATTAATTTTACCAATTATGTACAACAATTTCTTCTTAATATCTTTTCTGCTGAAAATATATTTTACTGGTGTAAATGTTGCAAATTGCTAAGGCTAGTAATGCGCTATTGTCCGGAAATCGTGATATGTCAACATCTGGTTACATGATCTGTTGACAAAAAATACAATCTGAATTTGTTCATACTTACACAATTGAACAATAGAATTGTCCTAAAAATTTAAGGCGTTTATGGTCAACGAATAAATAATTTGAATATTTAAAATGTTACGTATACTTCACAAGCAAATATGATTGATTCTGTCTTGAAATAAAACAGGATCGGAAATCTGATTGTTTGTTGTAGAAGTATCATTCGTAGAATAAAATCCAAGGATTTAGATGCCGGCTTCCAAAAAGATGGGAATATTTATATCACAATATGGTTAAATATCCAATTTAGATTTCTTAGGTTTGACAGATTGTAATTTTGGCATAAAAGCCCAAACTCTTAATTAAACATATATAAAATGTTTTGACAAGATTTGTTTCTTATTGACGGCTTTTGTTTCTATAACGTGTCGTAATGTTGATTAAGAATCCATTTAAGTGCTAAATCAAATACATTTGCTGGCACATCCAGTAGTTAAAGGACTCCGAAATACTTAAGAATTGGGAGGTGTAGATACCTTGCAAACAGAAATTACACGATCTCTATTGGTCAATGATATCTACCCCTTTAAGTAATTGACAGATGACCCCGTGTGCGAGACAGTTTGACATGTTTATGGCATGCCGCCTTCAAAATCAATCGCCGCCGACATAATCACAACATGATGTCAGTAGTTGAATAGACACGCTAATCCGGAAACGAGACTCAATTAAGCCGTGAAGAGAACCCTGCGACTGTCTGTTAGTTCAAGTCGTTTAGTGTTTAATGCGAGGAAAAATGAATTGACACTTTTAGTCAGAAACCTGATTGTTTTATCAATTATTTTCAAAAATATCATGACGCTGATGTATTATTATTACTAATTCAAAGAGAAAATAAATTTTTCAAAAAATAATTTTATGATAAAAATGAAAGTTGTAGGTACATATTCCCTATTACGTTATTACAGCGCGCAATCATTTTTTCCTGTAAAGCAGTCACGTGACTGGACAGGGGAGGTAACCAAATAAATTCATCGAATTATTGGAAAGGCGTATACGCCGGTAAGTTAAAAATGAGCATGTATAGCAAGTTATAAAGAGGTATGTACAGTGTCTTATAAACAGGTATGTAAGGCAAGTTACCAATGGGTTATCTAAGGTACATTCTCAATGGGATTTACGATTAGTTTTAAATGGGCATGTATGGTAACTTATAACTGGCTTTATACGGTAAGTTATAAATGAGTACGTGCGGTAAGTTTTTTAAATGAGTATGTACGGTAAGTTTTAAATGGGGTAGTACGGTAAATTATATGAGTATGAGTATTTTCAGTTAGTTATAAATAAAATGGTTACATTTAAGTACGGTTACAAACATTATTCTTTGTATTTTGTGGTGTTTTTAATTTATTCCACTAAACGAAATGCTTCTGCCCCAAATAATAACAATTGAACAGTACTAACCTTAAGAGTGGGTAAGTATTCCGGGTCAGTAACCACATTGCCACTAATGTCCATCTGATTCATACGCCTGAAGGCGATCATATTTACATCTTGAAAATCTGAGCCCTCAACCTGCAAATATGAGTCAATACACATTACATTTTTGAAACCCATTTTATTACAAAGCAAATTATGCCAAATTAATTGCATAAAGTTTTATACATAACATTTGTTATAAGTTTGAGTGAAGACTCTTGATGCAAAGTAAAATACTCTGCCTAGAATTTTTACCTAAATTTTAAGTGTCAAAACCTGTGTAACTTTGACCTTAACAGAAGGGTTAGTTCTTACAGCAACATTCTGTCTCACCACAGCAAACAATTGTAAGATATTTAGTTAATGTGTCGTCAGCAGTTCAACCGTTGCAAAGATATGCTAAAATAAACTTTGTATAAATTTTATTATTTAAATCATAACTGTGACCTTGACCTTAGAAAAGTCATGTTTTTTTACATACACTTTGGCTCATTAAGATGAACATTGATAAATAATTATTTCGAATTGTTTACTCAATGACGAAGTACATGTAACAGATTGAAACAGAAAAAATGGGTTTGACAGATTGATTGACTGATGTTCAGACATATGGACGGACGATGTAAAGAAATTCATTGGACATCCCCTCCCTGACAGACTATTTGTGGTCCAATAATCGTTCAATGTCACTGTATTGGAAATTACTACTTATCAAGTTACACAAGGTTACAACGAGTACAAGTAAAACCCTGGTCTATAATCCTTTTCGTTACATATAGTAGTAGTTGGGTAATCTTTTTTGTTCTACGTACATATCATACATCTGAACACAATCCTCTTTGTTTTTCCTAAATTTCATAAGGGAAAAAAATCACTAACATTTTTATTATTTCTGGGCTAAATATTTATCCGTAGTTTTTGTTTTTTAAACTGCCAGCTCTGCCAGTGACATACAAAGGTTTTCTGAAATCTTCTCTTTATTTAAAAACAAAATTTTCATTCAAAAAGGGAGGTAATTTCAACAAATTATCAAATTGACTATATCAAATCATCTGATAGGGCAAAAATTAAATCCTTCAGATTTTTCTTGCCTATTTTAGGTAATAAACATTTTTGGATAATAAATACCTATTATGAAAACATATATTCATACACAAAACCCAATGGTTTGATATTTGTATAAATGGTTAGTTTATAAGACCAACTGAGCGATCCACCTAATGTCTTGGTGTTAATGCTTGCAATTTGGGGCTACATCCAGGGTACAACAGTTACCCTCCTGAGCCCTAGGGAAGGTCTGAGAATAAGGTTACACAACCCTCAAGCAGGGGGACCACTTAACTAGTGGTGTGGGTGGTATAGAAATGGGCCCAGGTGTATAGTTATCCATGTGAAGCCCTGTATAGGGCTGATGGTGCAATACATATGGTTGAAATCACCCATGACTGGCTAAGTAAGCTCAATGTGCAAGGTGGTTCAAGAACCATAACTCAATTCAGACTACTCTAATGCCAAGGCAAATTTTTACTAAAAGTTCTCAATAGAATTGGATATAGGGTTAATGTTATTTAGAAATTGGAAGTAATCAACAACGCTCAACTTAACAAAGATCTTACAGCCATTTCAATACTTCACAAATATTAAATAACAATCCAGCACAATTTCCTTCAAAACAAATGCTGAAAAGGACAATGGGGAAAGTGTATAACGGTTTTATTACAGACGGGGAACAAAATAAAACTTTGATATTTTTAAATTCCATTTTAAAGGTAATCAGACAAAAGAACAACAATACTATGCAATTACTACAGTGATTAATTCCTGAAATAATAGATTTTTGTTGGTTTAATTCTGACAATAAACCTATAAATGGACTTATTATAAGTGAATCTATTATATTAATTAAGTTAGAATGGGCTAAAAGACCCCTATGTAAACCATACCGTAACCAGTCTGGACTTCGGTGCAGCTCTTTCAATATGTTTGTTCATCTCTCCCACCTGTAGTCGAATTTCATAGGTACATTTGGGCTGAAAAAAACAACAACACTTAACCATTTTGCATAACATCATTAACAATTTGTTACTTTTGAACACAAGTAACAATTTAGTTGTAAACATTTAAAAAAGATATTGATAACATAAATATTCTAAGAATTTTTATTATATTTTTTATTATATTTGCAACTGTTAACAATTTCATACAAGAACAGTAGTAATAGTCAGTAACTGCCGGTGTTGAAAAATATGACAAAACCATCCATTTTATCAATGTCTTTGATTAACCTACGAACTTTACAACTTTTACAGTAAAATCCAGACCAGACTTTAACAAACTTTTGTCTTCATTTTTCGAAGTAAACTGACACTAAATATTTAAATTCCAACAATTATTTTCTTAAAATAAAATTCAATAGAACTTGATATTTCATTTCAGTAACAAAGAAGAGCGATTGCTAACATTGACATTTAATGTCAGTAATGATCTAACCTTTTCATCTATAAATACTTAGGTTATCACATGTGTGACCAGTGTAGATCCAGATCAGCTGGTACATCCATACCATCTTATCAGGATCTGCAGTATTCACTTTTGGTCAGAAATAACCACAGATGTGCCGGATGATCTGGATTTGCACTGTTCCCCCATTCCATAATTTAAAGGCATATATGTGGAGGAAAGGGTTAAATTAATATGTGAACATGGAGCCTATGGGGGAGAAGCAAACCTGTAGTACCCGGATTCTGTAATGCCCAATGGTCTCTGTTTTACTCTCCTCCTGGTACATCGAGCAACCATCTTTACCAATTGCCTCAACAAACACACCAGGCTCTGGTTCCCCATTCAAAGATGTCACATGACCATAACAGCTATAAATAGACAAACACATTTATTAACATATTGGTACATAATGCTCATGTCGCTACAAACACACCTGGCCCTGGTTCCCCATTCAAAGAGGTCACATGACCATAACAGCTATAAATAGATAAACACATCAATTAACATATTGGCATATAATGCTCATGTCTCTACAAACGCACCAGGCTCTGGTTCCTAATTCAGGGAAGTCACATGACCATAACAGCTATAAATAGACAAACACAGCAATTAACATTGGTACTGTGGCAGATTTGGGTTGGAAAGAGTAGCCTCGACCAGGATTCGAACCTCGGACCTTCGGCTTACCGTGCCGTCGCTCTACCAATTGAGCTACCGAGGCCGCTGGTACGAAATCTACTACATTTCCTCCCCACTTATACGAGACATTTCCAATTTACTTGGAAATGTGCACGTTTCTGCCCAAGTTCGAGGCAAATACCCCATCCAGGCGCATGCGTAGGAAGGAAGAAGTGGAAAAATTTCAGGAACTAAAGAAAACAACAAAATAGTTATTTTAAACAAAATTATTTTACAAACGTTTTATCTGAACTATTTTAGACTGTATTTTAAATAAATCCAAGCCGCTCTTACCAGTGTAAACAGGACAATATTGTGATATTACGTACTCTTGTGTCAAGCCTTTGCATCATAGTGGGTGGGGTGCAGTAACAACGAAGCACAGTATCAGCACAACAAAACCTGCAGCCCGTATCTCCTTTGCTACTAGTAAGCATTACTGCAGATACAGGGAGTCACTCCTAGGCTCCCTCTATATCGATGCATCAGAAACTTTCGATTTATCTTTCGTTACAGTAGCGTAGGACCATCTTTCCGAGGTACCGGAAATGGAACACCGGATGCTCGTAAACATAAACAAACTTGTACGAGTATGCAGTCTGCTTCTGCTGATATTTTTGGGTTCACCCAGCTCTTCCTTCGACGAGAAAAACAACGCACCAACAAGTGATAAACATACCAACTCACAAGTAACTTTTAAAATTACAAACTCCTTCCATATTTCAACGTATGACCAGCTTTTTTATCATTTTCGACACACTAGAAGGGTCTACTCCATGCCAATTGAGGCTCGTATTTGTGTCAGACTATATCTTCTCATTCTATGTGGCGATGTTGCCAGCAACCCAGGACCTGTCCGTTATCCATGCGGCATATGCATGAAACCAGTCGCCAAAACCCATCGAGCTGTTTTGTGTGAAGTGTGTCAACACTGGTGGCATATAAAATGTGCCAGTATTACCCCGGCAGAATATATAGATCTGCAACACTCAGAGGATCCATGGTTGTGTACGGAGTGTAACGGCTTTAAATTTACAGACTCTTTCTTTGACCAGAGCTTAATAGATGACTCATTCAACTCAACTGGGGATACATCAAATGACATTTTCGAAACCCTTACCAAAGCTAGGAACCAGCATAGAGACAAATTTATGTGTGCATACCTTAATATTAACAGTTTTCGTTATAAGTATCCATTTATAAAGGACCTCCTTCTCAAAAACACTGTTGACATTTTATTTATTGCAGAGACAAAACTCGATGAAACTTTCATAGATGCGCAACTCCAAATCGATAACTTTCATCTGTGGAGAAATGACAGAACAGCTTTTGGCGGTGGTGTCTTAGCCTACGTGAGATCTGATCTTCCAGCTGACAGAAAGAAACATTTAGAATTTAAGATTGTAGAATCGGTAGGCATAGAAATTATTTTAAACAACTCAAAATGGCTTATAACTGGAGTCTATAGACCCCCTAGTGAAAGCAGTTTAACATGTTATGATGACCTATGCAATTCAATGGATAAGATTTCATCTAAATATGATAATTTTTTATACATAGGGGATCTAAACTTTGATATGCTGCAGTATGACAAAAGCAAGCACCTACAGGATATCTGTGATATTTTTAACTTGACAAATATGATCAATGAACCTACTTGTTTTAAATCAGATCCAAGCCTTATTGATGTTATTTTAACCAACAAACCTGACAAATGTCTTAATGTTTTAAATTTTACCTGCGGTCTTAGCGATTTTCATAACATGGTATGTTTTCAACTTGATTTTAATGTTCCCCCAAGTAAAACTAAGTGGATTTCTTATAGAAGTTTTAAAAATTTTGACATTGATGCTTTTTATAAAGATCTCAGCCAAATAGATTTTACGAATATTACACAGGACCCTTCACTGGATGCAGCTACAGATGCTTTAAGCTCTGCAATTAAAACCTGTTTTGATAAGCATGCCCCAGTCAAAACTAAAAAACAACCTAGATGCCCAGCACCTTTTATGAACTCTGTACTCCGGAAGTTAGTATTTCAAAAACACATGCTTTTTAATAAATTTAAGAAACAAAAGACTGATAAAAACTGGCACAGGTACAGGCAAATGAGAAATCTTGTTACAAAAATTAAACGCAAGTCAATTGGCCAATATTTTATTGATAGATGTTCTGGTGGTACAAATAATAAAGATTTTTGGGCAACAATAAAGCCTTTCCTAACAAACAAAGGCACAATCGTTAAGAAAAATACAGTTCTTCTTGAAAATGATAATTTTGTCACTGACCAAGAACAAATTTGTAACATTTTTAATGATTTTTATATCAATGTTGCAAAAGATATTGGGGATGAATCCATCAAATTTGATAATAACCATGAAAGTATATGTAAAATCAAAGAGATTATGGAGGATAGAAATTGTAGAGAAATGTGTTTTACAAATATTGATGAGAATTTTGTTTCTAAACAACTGAACCAAATGAATGTAAAAAAAGCTACTGGATTTGACAATATTTCTGTTAAAATGGTTAAATTAGCTAGCTCTGTTATTTCAGAACCTATCTCTAACCTTGTAAATAGATCTTTTAATGAATGTAATTTTCCTGATTCAATGAAAATAGCACAAGTAGTGCCTATACACAAGAAAAACAGTACATTAGACAAAGGAAACTATAGACCGGTCAGCCTGCTGCCAGTTATATCAAAGGTATTTGAAAGGGCTATGTACACCCAACTTATTGAACATTTTAGTAATATTTTTAATCCACTCCTTGGTGCCTTCAGACCAGGTTATGGCTGTAGCACTACACTTCTGAAGGTTGCAGAGGACTGGAAACAAGCTTTAGATGAGAATTTGTATTTGGCTGCAGTGCTCATGGACCTTTCAAAGGCCTTTGACTGCCTACCTCATGATTTGCTTTTATTGAAATTTTGGCACTATGGTCTATCTGAATCCTCTGTTACCCTTATTAAGAGTTATCTCTCCTGTAGAAAACAGTGTGTAAAACTAGGGGATAAATATAGTACTTTTCAGCATATTGTAAAGGGTGTCCCGCAATACTAGGCCCTCTTCTCTTCAACATCTTCATAAATGATATTTTCTCTTTTGTTCATAGAAGTTCTTTATATAATTATGCTGATGATAATACACTGTCATACCAAAGCAAATGCCCAAAGGACCTAGTACATACCCTTGAACAGGACTCCCTATGTCTTATTAATTGGTTTAAACTTAATCATATGAAAGCCAATCCAGATAAGTTTCAAGCTATCGCTCTTGGGCGTAAAACAAAAGATCTTAACATTTCTTTTAATTTGGGCAGCTGCTCTATTCAATGCGATCCTGAAGTTAAATTATTAGGTGTAACTTTTGATTTTATGATGAATTTTAATACGCACATATCAAATATTTGTAAAAAAGCAGCATGTCAACTTAATGTTATGAAAAGGATAGGAAGAAATATAAACAAGCTGGGTAGACTTACTATGTATTACTCCTTTGTAATGTCAAACTTAAATTATTGCCCTTTAACATGGCACTTCACAATTGAGACAAATGTTAAAAAGATAGAGAAGATCCAGGAACGAGCATTAAGATTTATCTATGATGATTACCAAAGTTCTTATGATATTTTATTGGAAAAGTCTGGACTACCATCTCTAAAAACCCGAAGGATGAGAACAGTTGCCCTGGAGGCTTTTAAACTTTTAAATAAAATGGGACCAACTTATCTCCATTACAAAATAAGAATTCTTCTTACAATTTTAGGTACAGAAATTTAGTAGAGTTACCTACACCTAGAACAGAGCGGTACGGTAAGAACTCGTTCAGGTATTCTGCAGCCAAACTATGGAACTCCTTGCCAGCTGAATTCAGGGAATGCACTTCTTTTAGACAATTTAGTTCCCTTATTAAAAGCTGGGATGGCCCTGAGTGCAAATGTTCAGCATGCGGTTGACAGGGGGCTCCATCAGTCTGGTTGCGGGGTACTCTGCTTGCTAGTTGTGCTTAGCCTTAGTATCTTTAGTTGAGCCTTGTTTTGTTTGGTTTTTTTTTTGGTTTTTTTGTTTTTTGGGGTTTTTTTTGCCTCCTTTATGTCCGATACAGGTACTGTTGTTACTACCTATGTATGTCCATGGCTTTTATATCTTGCTTTTATGTGCTTATTCTTAATGTGTGCTCTGCTTTACTTAATAGTGTACGCTCAATAATATTTATGTTTTGATGCAACGTCTTATATTTAGATGTGTTATTAAATCATACAGATTCTTAGTTAATCTTAATTAATGTTATGTAGTAAAACTTAATAACTTTTGCCGTCTAATTACCAACATGATCTAATGCTCATATCCATGCATTTTATATGATTATATGTTTTTAAGATCTTAAACTTGTATACATTCTTTATAACCTATTAACTGTTCATAAGATGTTGTATAAGTGTTTCACATGTTTGTATGTATGTTATAATGTCTATTCTGTGCTTGTCATATTTATTGTTTAAGTCGGTCTTAAAAGCTCTACAGAGCTTGTGTTATGTGTTATATGCCTCCGACTTTAAATAAATATTACTTGACTTGACTTGAGCCAATTGTGCTTCGCCCGAAAGAGCTCCAAGGGTAATCGCCCTGTTCGCTGCTCCACTGTGGCAGATTTGGGTTGGAAAGAGTAGCCTCGACCAGGATTCGAACCTCGGACCTCCGGCTTACCGTGCCGTCGCTCTACCAATTGAGCTACTGAAGCCGCTGGTACATATACTACAGTGTATAATGCTCATGTCTCTACAAACACACCTGGCTCTGGTTCCCCATTCAAAGAAGTCACATGACCATAACAGCTATAAATAGATAAAACATCAATTAACATATTGGAATATAATGCTCATGTCTCTACAAACACACCAGGCTCTGGTTCCCCATTCAAAGAGGTCACATGGCCATAACAGCTATAAATAGACAAACACATCAATTAACATATTGGTATATATTGCTTATGACTCTACAAACACACCAGGCTCTGGTTCCCCATTCAGGGAAGTCACATGACCATAACAGCTATAAATATACAAACACATCAATTATAGGTCGACCAAGCTAAATTGGCGATGTTTACAATTATTTATAGAATGTAAACACGGGTTAAGGCAAATTTAGACGTTAGAAGTACTTTTTTGCCTTTTTATATCACATCGCCCTGATAGCTCAGTGGTTAACGCGTCCCGTTGTCATAGGCCTAACTTTTTTCGACACGGTTCGATTTACACTGACTCACGGCTTTTAAGGAAATATCTAAGATTTATGTTGTTTTTTTTTAAGTTTTACTGTGCAGTCATTTCAAAGAATTATATGTATTTTGCTTCAGTTAATTTTATCGCGGAAAAATTATTGTGTAAAAAAAATGTAAACAAAAGACATGTTTCGAACCTACAACCTATAACAGCGTTGCTACCATTGCATTTTAAAGTGTTGTAATGACTGCCTCTTAGACCACCTGGCTAATGGGACATGTACTGGAAGCTGTAAGCTTTGTATCAAACAACGATTAAAATATCATTTCATTGTTTACATGTTACGTTAATGTAAACATGCCAATGTAAACATTGCCAGATTACCGTTGTCTCATAATAACGTATTGGTATATAATGCTCATGCCTCTACAAACACACCAGTCTCTGGTTCCCCATTCAGGAAAGTCACATGACCATAACAGCTATAAATAAACAAACACATCAATTAACATATTGGTACATACTCTACAAACACACCTGGCTCTGGTTTCCCATTCAAAGAGGTCACATGACCACATCAGCTATACATGTAAGTAGATAAACACAGTAAGTGAATATAAAGGTAAGTCAAGCAACTCCCTATTAAAACTCACTAAACTCTGGTTCCCAATTCAGAGGTGTAACATGACCATAATAGCTATAAATAGATATACCCAATAAATGAACATTCTGGTAAATCAAGCAACTCTCTGAAACACACAAAGCACTTATTAAAGCTCTGGTTCCCAATTCAGAGGTCACATGACCATAACAGCAAACCTCAGATTCAAATAAAAACGATACTGGTACACCAAAAAACTACCTAAACAAACACACCATACTCTGGTCCCTTATTTAGGGGATAGTCACAAACTATGTGAACTAAATATATATGAACACAATAACACAATGGTACATTTTATTTCTGGCTATGCCACTTAAGAAAATATCAATTCCAACACTAAAATAATGAACTGCATCACTACCGTACACCAAAAAAATAAATACCCTTCCTATAATTACTGTTGCTACAACATACATGTACTGAACTTAAGGTACTTCATACTTCCAGATAGTACAGTTGTACTAATGATGAGTTGTGAAAATTAAATTATGTGGAAAATGCTTTATTTTGACACCCGGATTAGACAACATAGCAGGTACCACATTTTATTACTTTTCTAACAAAATTCATTTTTTTCAACAATTTTCTCCTGTTATTATCAATATTCATCTGTTTGTAACAAAATAATAACAGTTTGTTTGAAAATTGTTGAAAAAATGATAATTTAATTTTCACAGCTCATCATTAGTACAACTGTACGATCTGGAAGTATGAATTACCTTAAGAAAACAATCCTGCAATTGTTAGCTGTATGCAACTGCCAACCAACATAGGTCAACTGTGCTCACCTATAAGCAGTTCTGACTCCCTTGATGCTAACATCGGCTAAAGTAAAGTAAAGTAAGTAAGTAATATTTATTTTGAAAGTCGGATGCATATAACAAATATGTGTAACATACAAATGTACAAATACACATATTAAAACACAAGCTCTGTAGAGCTTTTAAAACCGACTTAACATAAATAAATAAGACAAGCACAGATAACAGCATAGACAGTATAACATACATACAACATGTGCAACACTTATACAACAACTTATGAACAATTAAATTGGGTTATAAGACTGAATACAAATTAAATGCCTTAAAACGTAAAATCCTAAAAAGTACATAGATATGAGCATTAGATTAAAATTGCATATAGGTAGTAAGAAGGTAAAAGTTATTAAGTTTTATAACATAACTTTAATTAATATTAGCTAAGATTCAAAACATTAATTAAGATAGATAGATAGATTTCTATCAATACATGATATAATTACAGTCAGCTAAAGACACAGCCTGAACTGACCGATATAATTACACACAAAAATGTAAGATTAATCATTAATTAAGATAGATAGGTAGATTTCTATCAGTACATGATATAATCACAGTCAGCTAAAGACACAGCCTGAACTGACCGATATAATTACACTCAAAAATGTAAGATAACTTCCTCTTTAAAAATCGATTAACTAAGATTCAATATGTTGATTTAAAACTTACCTAAATATAAGACTTCACATCAAAACAATAATATCAATGTCAGAGCGTATATTTTTAAGTAAAGCACACATTAAAATTAAGCACATAAAACAAGATTTAAAAGCAATGGACATACATGTACATAGGTAGTAACTACATGTAACAAGCATATAGGAGACAAAATAATAAAGCTCAACTAAGATTCTAAGGCTAAGCAGAACAAGCATAAACTGGCATAAAGCAGGATAAGCTAACTAGCAAGCAGAGTACCCCGCAGCCAGACTGATGGTGCCCCCTGTCAACCACATGCTGAACATTTGCACTCAGGGCCATCCCAGCTTTTTATAAGGGAGCTAAATTGACTATAGGAAGTGCATTCCCTGAATTCAGCTGGCAAGGAGTTCCATAGTCTGGCCGCGGAATACCTGAACGAGCTCTTACCGTACCGTTCTGTTCTAGGTGTAGGTAGTTCTACTAAGTTTCTGTACCTAAAATTGTAAGTAGAATTCTTGTATTGTAATAGATCATGGAGATAAGTTGGTCCCATTTTATTTAAAAGTTTAAAAGCCTCCAGGGCAACTGTTCTCATCCTCCGGGTTTTTAGAGATGGTAGTCCAGACTTTTCCAATAAAATATCATAAGGGCTTTGATAATCCTCATAAATAAATCTTAATGCGCGTTCCTGGATCTTCTCTATCTTTTTAACATTTGTCTCGCTTGTAAAGTGCCATGTCAAAGGGCAATAATTTAAGTTTGACATTACAAAGGAGTAATACATAGTGAGTCTACCCAACTTGTTTATATTTCTACCTATCCTTTTCATAACATTAAGTTGACATGCTGCTTTTTTACAAATATTTGATATGTGAGTATTGAAATTCATCATAAAATCGAAAGTTACACCTAACAATTTAACTTCAGGATCACATTGAATAGAGCAGCTACCCAGATTAAAAGAAATATTAAGATCTTTAGTTTTACGACCTAGAGCAATAGCTTGAAACTTATCTGGATTAGCTTTCATATGATTAAGTTTAAACCAATTTATGAGACATAGGGAGTCCTGTTCAAGGGTATGTACTAGGTCCTTTGGGCATTCGCTTTGGTATGAAAGAGCATTATCATCAGCATAATTATATAAAGAGCATCTGTGAACAAAAGAAAAAATATCATTTATGAAGATGTTGAAGAGAAGAGGACCTAGTATAGAACCTTGCGGGACACCCTTTACAATATGCTGAAAAGTGCTATATTTATCCCCTAATTTTACACATTGTTTTCTAGAGGAGAGGTAACTCTGGATTAAGGTGACAGAGGATTCGGATAGACCATAGTGCCTACATTTCAGCAAAAGCAAATCGTGTGGTAGGCAGTCAAAGGCCTTTGAAAGGTCCATGAGCACAGCAGCCAAATAAAAATTATCGTCTAGAGCTTGTTTCCAGTCCTCTGCCACCTTCAGAAGGGTAGTGCTACAGCCATAACCTGGTCTGAAGGCACCAAGAAGTGGATTAAAAATATTACTAAAATGTTCAATAAGTTGAGTGTACATGGCCCTTTCAAATACCTTTGATATAACTGGCAGCAGGCTGACTGGTCTATAGTTTCCTTTGTCTAATGTACTGTTTTTCTTGTGTAAAGGCACTACTTGTGCTATTTTCATTGAATCAGGAAAACTACATTCAGTGAAAGATCTATTAACAAGGTTAGAGATAGGTTCCGAAATAACAAAACTAGCTAATTTAACCATTTTAACAGAAATATTGTCAATTCCAGTAGCTTTTTTTACATTCATTTGGTTCAGTTGTTTAGAAACAAAATTCTCATCAATATTTGTAAAAGACAGTTCTCTGCAATTTTTATCTTCCATAATCTCTTTGATTTTACATATACTTTCATGGTTATTTTCAAATTTTATAGATTCATCCCCAATATCCTTTGCAACATTGACATAAAAATCATTAAAAATGTTACAAATTTGTTCTTGGTCAGTGACTAAATTATCATTTTCAAGGAGAACTGTATTTTTCTTAACAATTGTAACTTTGTTTTTTAGAAAAGGCTTTATTGTTGCCCAAAAATCTTTACTATTTGTACCACCAGAACATCTATCAATAAAATATTGGCCAATTGACTTTCGTTTAATTTTTGTAACTAGGTTTCTCATTTGCCTGTACTTGTGCCAGTTTTTATCAGTCTTTTGTTTCTTAAATTTATTAAAAAGCATGTGTTTTTGAAAAACTAACTTCCGGAGTACAGAGTTCATAAAAGGTGCCGGGCATCTAGGTTGTTTTTTAGTTTTGACTGGGGCATGCTTATCAAAACAAGTTTTAATTGCAGAGCCTAAGGCCTCTGTAGCCGCATCTAGTGAAGGGTCCTGTGTATTTTTTTTAAAAATCTATTTGGCTGAGATCTTTATAAAAAGCATCAATGTCAAAATTTTTAAAACTTCTATAAGAAATCCACTTAGTTTTACTTGGCTGTGGTTCCCTCCTTCACTTCTAACATCTGTGACACAGGCTCAAACTTGTATTCTTTCATCATCGGACGCAGGAAGTACTGACCAGGGCTCTGCACAGAGAAAATATAATTAACTATATTTTCTGTTTGTTTTGTGGATTTTATATCACTTACTTTTCAAGTATTCAAGTTACACTTAGTAAATACTATTAACATGATCAACTTGATTTCTGGGCCAAAACGTTCAATTATGTACTTGAAATTGACTTCTGGGTCAAATACCAGTGCCAATACCAAAAATCCGCTAATAGTGGGAACCAGTCCCAAAACTCAAACTGCTAATTGATTTAAACTGAGTACAGTCTACAAGTTAACCAATCACAAGTTCTGAGATCTTGAGATTTATCTCCAATCTTTGCTCTTGAGTTTAGACACAGTGTTTCGTCACAATCCTCTTCAAGGGTGTGATATTTTCTGTTTGAAACTGGCAAAAATTTCAGTCCATTATTTTCCAAATAGATGACAATTCAACTATTAAAAAATAGAAATTATGCTGATTAACATGTCACCTTTTAGATATATAAATTATATAAAAAATATGAATATCAATTATCAACTGGTTGCCATTTCAGCAAATCAGATGCTTGAGATTTGAGTGGTTTCTAATCTTAGTTGAATGAGCTTGAGCCCTTAATCACAAAGCCATTAGTGCCTGCTTGCGATGTCCACAATAAAAGTTAAAAGTTAATAGTATCAAAAGAAAGACTTACCATGTTAACAAAAGACAGAATGCCATTAATTTCTGGTGTCAGATTGTTGCTGCGGTACTGTTTATCACCACTCAAAGATAACAACACCTCGGACAATGGCTCATCTTTTTCTCCCAATACCTACGAGAGACAAGAGATAAATGTAGCATTGTCGATGCTATGTAAAGCACCATGACACAAAAGGGCTTAAGGGATATGTGACCATTGTAGATTAAGATCAGTCTGTAGATAGTGTTATCAGGGTAATCTTTTTCTCCCAACGCCTATCGAATAAACTATTGAGGAAAAAAATCGACTCCCACCAAAGATATGTAAAGTCCCATGACAAAACAGGGCTTAAGGCCATCGATGTGGATGTAAACCAATTTCAGTCAGTATGCACATCAATGCTGTCAGATCAGGGTCTATTCTGTTCAATTTCAGTCAAAGGACATTCTTAATGCACATAGAAAACAATCAAGATATTCATTTTTCTAAGCAGATTTAGATATTTATTTTTCTGAGCAAAAAGCAAACAGTGTAGATGCAAATTTAACGAAATCAGTATCCCAAAGAGAAAATACCTTGACATAAATCTGGCTGTGTTTTCTAGCTCGGAATACCGCCATTTCTTTTTCATCCTTCTCCAAAACGAAGCCCTCTTTCTCTGCTGTCACCATAAAGTCAAAGCCTTTGTGCAATGGTCCAACTCTGTGCATAACAAATATGTGTTTTTTTATCAGCTTTACTAATAATATATGGTCAAATATATGTTTTTTTATCAGCTTTACTAATAATATATGGTCAAATATATGGTTTTATTTTATCAGCTTTACTTATAATATATGGTCAAATATATGGGTTTTATTTATCAGCTTTACTAATAATATAATGGTCAAATATATGGTGTTATTTAACAGCTTTACTATTAAACCCAAAGTCATATTAAAATGTCTGTCTTTATTATAATAACTGATATGTAGTTAAAATATACACAACGTGTTCTTTTAAACATTTCTTTTGATATAACTGGTGGCATTATAGGACATGAAATATCCTGGGCACAAGATCATAAAACTAAGATTGAAGACCAGTCTCATATTGTATTGGCAGATATGGCAACTGATCCCCATTTCAGCCTATCAGATGCTTGAGATTTGAGACTGGTCTGCAGATTTAGTTTGATGATCTTGGGCCCTGGTACTCCCGGCTCCAAACTTCTTCATGAGTTATCCTACCCTGACAACATATTTCCCAGGATTCACTGAGGTTCAGAACAAGCCGTCTTGAACGGCAGTTTCCTTGGATACATGTACCGCTGCTGACCCTTTGCCTTCTGGGAAAGTTATTATCTTCCTCTTGAAAACTTGCTGCGTTAAACTTTCTGGGAACTTGTCTAAGGTCACACGGCCACAAATGTTGAAACTACAAGAAAAGCACAGAAGGTTTGAAGAGTCAAATACCTTTACGATAATTGTTCTCAATACCTAAACATAGTATCAATAGGTAAGGAGAATAATAATAAATAATGGCATATAATGTAGACTATATAGCAACATGGTGGACTATAAAGCAACATGGTAAAATTAGCATGTAGAAAGCCTCTATTATGTGGAAAGAAAGCTCTCTGATGTTAATCAACCAGTGTTATCAGTATTTTTTTACAAGCAAATATCATAAATCTTTAATCACCAACACTTGAATAAATTGTTCCTATCTTACCTCGATGGTACAATATCGGGTAGCTGTGGGGTATTGGGTGTCTACCTACTTGAACAGTTCTATCTCACCTTGATGGTACAATATCAGGCAGCTGTGGGGTATTAGGTGTCTATCTACTTGAACAGTTCTATCTCACCTCGATGGTACAATATCAGGTAGCTGTGGGGTATTAGGTGTCTATCTACTTGAACAGTTCTATCTCACCTTGATGGTACAATATCAGGCAGCTGTGGGGTATTGGGTGTAATCCTGATCTCTTTCTCATCAAACACCATGTTATCTGCTTGGACCAGCAGCCGGTACATGCCAGTTTTCATGTTCTCCAGGTCATACACACCATCCTTGCCGGTAGTCGTCACTGCTTTATCATTCAACAACACCTTGGCACCACCTATACCAGGCCCCTGTGGCAAATAACGACACTAATTCGAAGGGTTAATGCCAGAATATACCAAGCGACATTTTTGTGATTTTGAGAAAATCAAGTTTTAAAGTTCAACGTTAAATGATAAATCAAGGAATGCTGATGTTTCATTGCTGATGTTTATGCTTAACAGGAACCATGTAAAGTATGGTCCTTTATGATTTTCTATCATTCAAACTAACAATGAACAATCAGACCAACTTATAGTATAATTTTATGTGAGTTTTATCAAAACATTACATTGTTTATGGCGTTATCTATTTCAGAAAGCAAAATATTTCAATCATCAAAAAACTATTTAATACAGTTAAACTAGTGTTTCTATTAAACGACTTTATTGAAAATGTTAACTGCATAACACACCGTTCTTTAGAGAATTATAAACATATCCAAACGTTATATGTCTGTATGCTATGGATTTTCTTTACTTTGCATCTGTATCCTCATCTTCAGAGTCAATTGGTACATAGTCCTTTTCAGCCTTGCTGATTGGCAGAGAAGCATAATATTGATGAAACTCCTCTGGAATTATTTCCCGTTCACAAAGACTGATGAGATCCTTTTTCTTCTGGATCGATATTGGAAGTTTGGACTTGTAACACAGGCTCAGGTCTTCATCAGACTCTGGCCACTTTTCGGGTTTTCCATGTTTTCTTGCTGACGTTTATACTTGAATTTCCTGAAAGTCTGTGCTGTCAAATGTATAATTTACAAACACAGATCTCGGACTATCTTGTCGCACTTGTAATCATTTCACACGGAGCCAGTTGATACGTCGGCCAGTAAAAGACGTTTTTTTAGATTTTTACAGCACTTATTTTAAAATCCTTGAAGTCAATAACATGGCTGTATTTCAATGGTACAGTTATATGGATTTTTCTTCCCAGCTAATGTTATAAGTGTACCCCACTGTGAAGGGACATATACGGGCGTTATTTTCTGTTCTTTGCTGTTTCTATGGATTCATGGACAGAATCACATTCCATCTGAGAATGTCCTGATACCATGAACTTGTGACTTATTGATTTGAGTTGTGGTAATTTTGATATTGCGTACAAATGGGATGAAGTAACAAACTGGTTTCTATTTTGTCCACCACATGAATCAGAATAGTAAACTATTTCATCTATGACCGTTGTATGACACACGGACATTGTGTTTTTAAGGAGCAATTTCACAAGATCCTTGGGTTTCGTCCCCCACGTGACAGAATACTTGTTTATGCGCTAAAGAATAGGAAGTCAGGTTGTAACAACATAGTTTCCTTGAGTAGTATAATTCCGAGACCAGTGAGAAAAGAGTGGTAAGAACAGCCTGCAAGTCAAATGTTGCGACGTAAACACTCTTGTTCATTTGGGCCCTCTCTTTTTCAGTGTTCTTTTCAAGACGTGCCTGTTCCTTCTCTTGTTGGTGCTCCACATACTCTTCTTTGAATGTTTCATCCAATGTTCCCATTTGTGCTTTTATGTCATACAATGCACATGTGGAGCACTGGTCCTTTTTGGGCTTATAAAATGACAAATTGAAATCTTAACAGAATACCTTCCGATACATAATTTCACTGATAGGAATTTGTTCTTTCTTTTGACATTCCTCACAATACAATTTCCACATCTGTTTAATATTCAGGTCATGCTGCAGATACTGTTTTCTACTTGACTTTCTTGTTAAATGGGATTCCATTCTTGGGAATGATTCGATGTGTTTCTTCACAATAGCAATCCTTTTGTTGTCTGTTTTGTTTCGGGCTTTGTGTCTCCCTCGCATATCTGTGCTACCGTATGTCCCATGTTGTTTCTTTGGCATATTGTAATCGATAGTTTTCCTTTTTATATCTAAGGTTTTCATAAAACAATCTCTACAAACACGTTCCTTAGTGCCGTCTTTTACAAGATGAAACATTTGAGAAACTAATCTCTTCCCTTTTCCTTTTCTAATTGGTGTTTTTTCTTTCAATCATCTCAAAAATGTATTGCCGTTGACGTTCGTAACTGTTCAGACTGTAATAAAACTCAAATATTTTTGCCGCTGCTCGTCATTGAATATCTGGCCACATTTAAACCTATACTTCACACAGTTATGAGGTTTCACCCTTTTTGCAGCTTGAACTTTTCAATTTGCGCCAATATATTCTTTGCCTTGCATTTTGTTTTGTTTCCGAAGGTTTTTTTCCAGTTTTGTGGATTTCGTTTATTCTTTCGGCTGGATAGTTTTTTCTGCGGGCTTTTATATGCTGCACGCTTGTGGGGCGTTGTATGGCATGCTTGATTATAGCTTGCTTCATTTAAGTTGGTATGGTCAACTCCAGAATTTTCCCTCAAAGATGCAGACGAGTTATTCTCACTGTTACCTGTAGCAGTGTCCATGTGAATATCACCACAATCTTTACACCTCCTATCATCAGTACCAATTTTGCATGTGGCATCATAGTGTTCGGCCCCACGTATTGCTGTGTAGGCAATGTTTATTACTTCATGTGTCGGCTTATCAGGCTTAACTTCAATAACAGGCGTTGATATTGTACTCGAGTATATTCTTAAAACACACCAACAGTAGTCTGCCAATGCCAATAGCACAACATCTGCAATGTCTGCATACCATTCTCCGTTTGTCTTAAGTTTGTTCACTTCATTACAAAACTCCTTATTTGGGCTTGTAGCATTTCCTGTTTTTCTTGCACAACATGTTATATATTTATCTGAATTTTCAATCATGAAGTTGCATAACTGTGTCCGAATTTTTTCTACACATTCTTTCAAATTTACACTAATTTTGATTGCAGAAAAGAAACAATTACCATCACCGTATACAATGACTGTTTTCAATTCGTTGCTTAAAAGTAAGCCTTCAAGCCTAGAAGTATGTGCGTGCTTAATGAATGCATGCACTTTGTTCAATTGTTTGCTGATAGTTTTTGCATGTTCAATATCGTTTGTTCCAGACCTTTTTCATTTGTTTTTCAATAGTGATATTTTCTGAGCTAATTTCTTTGCAATACTCGTATCTTTGGATTTTTGTCTAGCCTGTATAGTCTTGTTAGCATGTAGTCTTTTTGGTTTCTTTTTCCAACCCTCTTCTCTGGATTTTTGTTTCTTTCTGGTTAATAATTTTTTCTCTGAGTCACTTGTAGCTGAATGGCTTGGTAGATACGTTTCATCACTTATGTCACCAGCTTCATTGTTGGTTTCCTGAATGAGTTTTCTTTTAACTGGCATTCTCTTTTTGTGTACCAAATGTGCTTATGGTATGTCATCATCTGAGTAGGAACTGTCAGCACCATCTTCAGTTTGTCTGTGATTTTTAGATGCAGTATCATATTGTACCTGTCTCTCCTGATTTGGAACTGAATCGACAACCTTAGAACCAGCGATGTGCTGTGTGTCTATAGAACCAGAGCTGGGGTGAGAGACTTCATGTACAGGACTAGTGTGGTGCTCTTTGATTTCATACGCAGGACTCGTGTTGTTGTCATGCATAGAAATAGTGCTGGGTTCTGTGTCCTGATGTCTAGTTTCTGTGATGTGCTCTATGTCTTCATGTATAGGACCAGTGCTTGGATCTTCAAGAATAAGACCAGCGCTTTGCTCTTTAAATCAATGTATGGCACCATTACTGTATTCTGAGTCTTCCTGAATTTGTTCCGGAATGTAAACTGTAGGACAAGAACTTCCATGTGGTGTATAAATGAACTCCTCATGTATTTTCCATTTCGCGTAGGACATTGTTCTTCCTGCCCATTTTGAGAAGGTACATCCCCAAGCAGTGTTGCATGATATAAATCATCATCAGACCATGCATCATTCTGGCAAAAAGACAAATATTAATTACACCCATTGGAAATATTAGCACTGTTATTCTTGCTATAGCAGTTTTGCAGAATTTTAATTTTGCAGTTGTAAAATGGAAGTTGTAATTTAATAAAATCATACTTATTTTAGAATTTTTAATATAATTAAATTTAAGAATTTTTAATATAATTAAAAGTTATCATTTCCATTAATAATAGACATTTCACAAAAACCAACAAGTAATGAACAATAGAATTTTAATTTATAGTTATAACATCAGATTACTTTCATAATTAATTATAAAATATCAATAACTTAACTTTTATTACTTTAACAATGGATTTTAAAAAATAGCATAGTTTACTCGTTTTTTTCAGCAGTTTCCATATTTACTGTAACTTAATAACATAATTTTAGCAGAAGTTTCCTCTAAATGCTAGAAAAAATTCCTATTATCTAGGTGTGAACAGATAACAGCTGATCTTATTATCACAATTAATTGGTGGACGAGTGTAATTGGATACAGAAATTATCTTTTCTGTATCTGGGATATTTATTAGCAAACAGTGCCATAAGGTGCCAAATAAACACTTTCATTGTAGGATCTCAATAATATGTTAATGAAAAGTTGTTGCCAAAAGGTACTTAGTGTCATTTGATTCTTTCTGGAATTAAATATTTATCTCGTTGTGCTATATAAAAAATGGCCATAAGGTACCAACTGTCTACTTGGTTCCTTCTGGCATACACTAACAAGCGTTTGGTCCTTTCTGGCAACAAACATTCCTTCAATTATCCCTTGGTACATTTGGTTTTAGCATCATAACCTTTTCAAATTTTAATATATGACTTTGAAATTTATACAGAAGGAGGATACAATAAAACTATATCAAAATATATCAAAAGGTCATTTTTGCCAAAAATGTTGTTTGGTACCTTCTGGCATTTACCCCTCGCTATGTGAAAGCTCTCTTATTCTTGCATATTATTTGATAAGTCTTTCCGTGTGGTTTACCAAGGAAGAAAAATCTTATCTTTTCCCAAGGGAAATGATACCATTCGCGTGCTACATGAGTGACATCATGTCTTCAAGCATCTGGACGTAACACATTTAAGTCAGTGACATCATTTAGAAATTAAAGGTTTGCAATAAGGTAAACATTTCAGCATTGGGAAACAAAATTTAGATTGTTGATATATACACAAATGTTATGAACAACAAAAGGTATGCAAGAAAAAGTATCTTGCCTAAAACAGTTTATCCTTGGAGACAGCTTATTTCATCTTCGCCTCACACTCATGCAAAGTACTAATAATTGTTTACTCCTTATTATGGCCCATGTGTGATCGAGTGCAGATAGTAATGCAGATCGAGATCAGCATGCACATCTATGCGATCTGATGAAGATCTACACAACTTGCTTTAAGATTCAAAAGGATGTTCCTGACAAGAATCAAGCCATCTAGATCCTGTTCAGACCACAAGGATGTGCAGGCTGATCAGGATCTACACTGGTCACACTTAAGATATTACCTTTATCCATGGATTAAAGGGTTAAATAATTTTAATAATCTTTAAAATTCCTTACTTTTATTTTTTGTTGGAATAGAAATAATATTGGCTAAGTTTCAAACAGCATGTCTGAAATCTGTTACCCAGATTAACTTTTTTGAATTCAATGAACAAATTGGTAAAGCGAAATCATTCCAGCAATACCCCAACGCCATAAAACTATTCTATGTTCCTTTACTCTCTGATGCAGTTTACCAAAAAATCTATAAGATATACATGCGATAATATTATGTAAAATTCCTTTTGGACACACCTCCCCTAATAAAAGCCCCCCCCCCCCCCCTATGTGACTAAGCACCCCCTAGAAAATACAATGTCCCCAGGGTGGGGGTTGAGGGGCTTGGATTCTATGTTCTATGATATGCTGTATAATGCAGAATGCAAAATTCTCTTTAGTTCCGCCCAGTATTTTCTTACTTAGGGCAAACCCATTCTTTGCTCATTTTTTTCGGCTATCTAGTGGATAATTTTAACATAAATTGGCACAGCTGTTCATTACTCTGAGACTTGTGAAAAAGTCAACATCCTATCACTTAGGTTCAGAACATTTTGTCAGTAATCTATGGTTATTTTTTTTAATTTCAAGACATTGTACGTTGTTCACTAGGTTCCGAGTTTTGTTTTTTTTTCGTTTGTTAAACTTTGTTTTTTGTTTTTGTTGTTGATTTTTTCTTTGGGGGACACGGGTAAGCATGGTCTTTCTTGAGGGTCATTAACCCTTAACTACATGAATACTCTTTTTATCACATTGGCGACAAGTGTGGAAGCAGGTCAGAGCTCCATTTTATCCGATCTACACTGTTCGCTTTTCGTTCAGAATTCATGTAATGAATCTAAAAGCAAAAACGTTTCTTAGCTGTTTGCCCGTATCTATGTAGTATGGGTTAGATTCCTTTTGATAAGGCAGTACTGTTATTTTAAAAGCACTAAGACAAAGATTTTAATAATTTTTATGTGTGTTTTTATTACTGAAATGTGTCATACAGTGTAATATTTTAGAATAATTTGCCAGAAAAACATAATTATAAAACTTAAAGAGTATAATAATTATATATTGTAGAACTGAATGCAAGCATCACATCTACCATGCACATTCGAATTTGACAAATAGTCATAAACATAAAGCTTGAGATTAAATAAGCTATCTATTGTTTTAATGTTCTTTTTATCACAATTATGTATAATAATTATTTACAAGTATATTGTTTGTTTATTTGAAATCCAAGGAGTATTCACTGATCTTTTTACTGTCACCAATGTAAAGTTTGTTCTCAGTGCTGGAGTAGGTAAGATTCTTTCCAGCAACATTATCTATGAAAACCTGGACCTTGTTCAGGTCTTTAGTAAGCTGCTGAATGTTGCTTGTACCACGGCTATGCACATACACATAACCATGCTTGTCCACAGTAATACTCCAAGGGTCCTTCAAGTCATTGTCAGTATAGATGGCCTTGACTTTCCCATCCAAGGTCAAACTGGTAACACTGTGCTTGTAACTGTCAGTTACATAAAGTAATTGGCCATCAGGATTCAGAGCTATTCCTTGCAGAATACCAAACAGATTAGCACCTTTGTCATCTGTTTGGATTGATCTGATGATCTTCCCTGTCATTCTGAGGATATCTATCTTACAATCATTAACTCCATAAATGTTACCATTACAATAAACCATGCTCATATAATGGTCATTATTATAATAGAGCTGGTTGGTACTCTGTATGACCCCATATGTTGATACAGAGAAGAACTGGATTTGACGTCTCATGTCTGATAGTGTTACTGATACAACAACCTGATTATCACTTACTGATGTCATTGACCAAATGTACCTTGCTTCAATGCCTATCTCCGAGGTCACATGTTTACTCTTTGTGTCAACCACCTTAATACTTTTGTTTTCCCAGTCTGCTATAACACAGTAGTGCCCATGCATTATGGTGAGACTATGTATAACTGGCTCTGTTTTGTCTTTCGTAGTTTTAATGTCAATAACTGACTCGAGTGTGGCTGTTGATATTCTGCAGATCTCTGTAGTGGATTTCATCATAGTCTGGATCTGTTCTGAAGGTATCAGTGTATAGCGTTGTATTTTTAGTTCTTTCCTCACTCCATTCAGTTGCTCTTTCAAAGTCTTCATTTTCTCCTTGCTCTTTTTCATTGAAATAAACAACTCACAGTTTTGTCCAGTTTTCTTTGCTTCTATGTCATTCTTTATTTGATTCAGATCTTTTTTCATAGGCTTCAGCTTCTCAGAAGTTGCTTTCAGGGCATCTTTGTTCCTTTTCTTAATTGTGAGAATCTGATCATCCATCTTGCTCTCTAGTTCATCGAAAAAATTGTTGACTTCAGCCCTTTGACGTTTTAGTTCTTGTTTTGCAAGTTTTTGCATTTCATTGTTGGATATGCCATTTTCTTGTATTTTTTCTTCAAATTTCGACAGTTCATCGGCCAAGGACTTGATGCCTTTATGAAAGGATTTAAACTCTTTATGGTTTTTCAAGTTTTTGGCAACATCTGGGATGTGTTTCACTATATCACATAGACGATGGTCGAGTGTGACACAGACATGACATCCAAGTGTGTCACATGTCTCACAGAAGAACTCTATCACTTTATCAGGGTGTATGTTGCATTTCTGCTCACATATGTCCAAAACTCTTCTATTGGAATCAGCTGTTATTGGCATTGAGTTCTTGTCCAGTAACACATGGTTGGCTAAACCCTTATTTCTTCTATGACTCCTATAACACTGTGAACAAAGGTATTCAGGACAGTCCACACAATAACCCTCGGCTATCACAACATTCCCATCTTTATGACAAGGTTCACAGTAAATGTCCTTGATTTCATCAGATGCTCCAAGCACAGAACGACTGTATTTCCCTGATTTTGCCATTTAAATGTTCATCTGTGTATTGTTTCAAATTCTTCAAGTTCTTTTATTTTTTATTTTAAATGAAACTACGTATTTTATCCTAATATTTCCTCAATGTCTTACTAATACCAATTTCGGTATTTTGAGTTAAAGAATATGAACATAATCACATTTAAAAATACTAAATCAAAATTGAATATTTAACCTGTTGTTATTTTTAAATTAATATTTACTTCCTTGTGCACAGTTGCTATGCATTAAGTCAACCAGATAGTTTTCACTTTTTGTTAACAGTTGATCTACGTCTTGGATAAATATTTTTTTTTACAGAAAACTTAAACCTAGTTTAAACAATTATCGAAATGTATGTATTGGTTATACAATTCAATTTACTAGATATACCATTTTTTGGAAAATTTTCAGAAGGGAATCTTTTGAACAATATACATTTAAATGCTTAAAATCTCATTTAATGTTAACCACTGCATTTAACATGTTTAACAGTTAAATATGTCTGGTCAAGTATCAGGTGGAAACTTTAAGTGTTTTCAAAAATCAAAAGCTTCATTTCAAAATGTAGAAGTCCAGTAAACAAAGTAAAAGTCTTTCAATATTCTTATATAATCAAGGTAAAAGTGAATATATTTAAAGCCAAAGATTTTATATAATGCAATAAAATTTGCTCAAAACAGACACAATTTTGGCTAAATTCGCTCCTATTCAGTCACTTATAGGCATTTTATAGGTTAAAATTAATATTTCCCCGGTAAACGCAACTGAGGACTTTAAGTAATCCACACTGACCTGTGCATTGGCAGCTTTAAGGCCCATATTGACTAGCACAACTTCGCAGTTTGACAAGTTTCTTCAATGATCGCAGATAATATATTCAGTTATTTTATTTCTCATAAGCAAAAATAACATCACAATTATTCAGTCTTATTTATTAATCAGTCTCTCTATCCCTTAATATTCTATAATCATTTGCGAATATTTCATAATATTATCTCTGGTTATCAACATAACATTTTATTAAGTCTGAAGTTGCTGAGTAATAGCATAATTATGCGCTTTCTTATTACAACCCCTTATTTTGTGCGGATTTCGTAAGATTTTCGATGATTTATTGCTTCTTCTGGCTTTTTATTGTTTGTGAGAGACAAACCTCTTACTTGAATTAACAACATAATGATTGTTATGACATTTAACTTGATCTTGTTAACTCTATCTGCAAGTCTCTGTAAACCGGCATACATTTTTTAAAATTTACTTCTTAAAAATGAAACAACCTGCAAGATTTAAATTTGTAAGTACTTACTATCAGACATGAGGTAATTTTAAAATGTAATTTTAATCAGCATTAATTGGCCTGGAAACAAGATAATTTTTACATTAAACTCTTCATTATAACCACCCGAAACTACAACCATCTCAATATAAATAAGGCTTATAATAAGACAACAATTTAAATGTCCCTTTTTTACATTTACATTCTGATAACATGAGTCTAGTTTAGTATTGTCTGTAGCACATTATTAATGCATTGTTCACTATATCACTGTGCATATTCTTTTTCAACATATTATGCTGTTTAAGCAAACTTCTAGTTCTTGATGTAGAAATAATATTGTTTCCTACTAGCTCTTGTTGCATCTATCTTTTCCTGAATTTGACTCAATACATTGACACATTTCACTTTTACCACAAAAGATTCTTTTGTGTTTTGTGATTGTTTACTAAATTCACTCCTTCAGGTACTTTTTACAAGTATGATACAAGAGGAAAACATAACTATACAACTAAAAAGTATAATAGTATTTTGTTTCAAGCAACCAATAAACAATATATACAATTTCACTTCGATAACAGCAAAATTGTCATAGAGCAAGACATTAGCAACTTCCAAATTTTTCATTGTACTTATTATCACAATTCAGTGCAGTACTTATTTTCAAGTAATTTGTTTGTTTATTTGAAATCCAATGAATATTCATTGATCTTTTGATTGTTATCAGTGTAAAATTTGTTTTCAGTGCTGGAATAGGTAACATTAGTACCAACATCATCTTCTATTAGAACCTGGACCTTGTTGAGGCCTGCAGTAAGCTGATGAATGTTGTATGTACCATGGCTACCAACATATACATAGCCATACTTGTCCACAGTAATAACATAGGACTTCAGGTCCTTGTCAGTATAGATGGCCTTGACTTTCCCATCCAAGGTCAAACTGGTAACACTGTTCTTGTAACTGTCAGTTACATAAATTGTTTGTCCACCGGGACTCAGAGCGATTCTTTCCAGATTACTGAACAGTTCAGCCCCTTTATGATCTGTTTGGATTGTTCTGATAGTCTTCCCCGTCATGTAGAGGATATATATCTTATCATCATTAACTCCATAAATGTTATCTTTACAATGCACCATGTACATATAACAGTCATCAACATAATACAGCTGGTTGGTTCTCTGTATAACTCCAGATGTTGATACAGAGAAGAACTGGATTTGCTTTTTATAATCGAATAATGTTACTGATACAACAACCTGATTGTCACTTACTGATGTCATGGACCAAACGAAGTCAGCTTCAATGCCTATTTCCGAGGTCACTTGTTTGCCCTTTGTGTCAACCACCTTAATTGTTTTGTTATCACCGTCTGCTACAACACAGTAGTGCCCGTGCATTATGGTGAGACTATTTATATTAGGATCCGTTTTGTCTTTGCTAGTTTTGATGTCAATCACTGACTCAAGTCTGGCTGTTGATATTCTGCAGATCTCTGTAGTGGTTCTCATCAAGGCCTGGATCTGTTCTGAAGGGAGCAATGTATAGGATTGTATTCCTAGTTCTTTTCTGACTTTGTTAACTTGATCATTAAATCTTCATTTTCACCTTGTTCTTTTACATTGAAATAAACAACTCACAATTTTGTCTTGAGTTCTTTGCCTCTATGTCATTCTTTATTTGATCCTGATTATTTTTCATGCTTGTCAGAAGCAGACTTCAGGGAGGCTTTGTTTCTTTTCTCTATGGTTGTTATTTGGTCATCCATCTTTTTCTCCAGTTCATCAAAAAATTTGTTGACTTGAGCTCTTTGACGTTTAAGTTCTCGTTTTGCAAGTTTTTGCATTTCTTTGTTATAAGTGGCATTCGCTTGTATTTTGTGTTCGAGTTTCAACAGTTCATCTGCAGTGGACTTAATGCCTTCATAAAATACTATGAATTCTTCATTTCTTTCCAACTTTTTAGCAACATCTGGGATGTGTTTCACTTTTTCACACTGACGATGATCAAGTGTGACACATACATGACATCCAAGTTTGTCACATGTCTCACAGAATAACTCTATCACTTTTTCAGAGTGAATGGTGCATTTCTGTTCACAGATGTCCAAAACTCTTCTACCGGAATCAGATGCTATTGGCATTGAGTTCTTGTCCAGTAACACATGGTTGGCTAAAACCTTATTTCTTCGATGACTCTTGTAACACTGTGCACAAAGATACTCAGGACAGTCATTGCAGTAACCCTCGGCTATTGCTACGTTTCAATCTTTGCCACAAGGTTCACAGTAAATGTCCTTGATTTCATCAGATGCTCCAAGCACAGAACGACTGTATTGCCCCGACTTTGCCATTTTAAATGTTTATCAGTTAAGTGTGTCACTTTTTTTTCAAATCAAAGTTCTTGTACTTTTATCTTTAAATGAAGTTATCTTATCAGTCTTGATTTTTCCTCATGGTATTTAAAGTAAGAAAATGAGCATTTTCACGTTTATGAATACTTAAATCACTTGCATATTTAACCTATTGTCATTTTAATATTTCTTTCCTTGTGCAAAGTTTCTATGCAGCAAAGAACTTTTAAGCTGGTTATCAATTTTCTACAATTAATCTATGTATTGATCAAATATTTTTATTACTACAAGAAAACTTTACCTACATTTATCTTACTTTATCTTTTTCAAATGTTCAAAAGGAAATCTTTTAAACTGTTACCTGTATAAATTTAAATACGAAAAGTCCTTTTAAATGTTAACCATTGTATTTAGCAGTTACAGTTGCCTGGTAATGTACCAGGATGAAAATTAAAGAGTTTTTAAATATCAAAACTTATCATTTAAACTGTAGAAGACATTCATTTGACGTTATATTCTTATGAGTAAATTAAATAATCCCAAAGTTGTTGCTCCATTACTAATTCACTCACAAACGTTCCTAAAATAAAGATTAGCCCAAAATTTTGTCAAATTTTACTAATTTTGAGTCATTGATTTTTCAGTCATTGATAGGTATTATTTAGGGAACAGTTAATATTAACCACAACTGAGACAATCAAGTATTCAGAACTGTCTATTGGCAGCTTAAAGGCCCATATCCGTCTGTGCACCTGCACATGACCTTGACCATAATGACCCCAAATACAATCCCATATAAGGACTCAAAACAGGATATCTACAAAACATGTTTGGTAAGGATATCTCAACTTTTGTCTTCCTGAAGTACCTTAGCCAGATGGTAAATGGTTACTATTGATGTTGGCCATACTGGGAATTTAAAAGACAACGCCTAGCCATGTCAATCTGATTACGCTACCGACTGATCTTACCAGAACAACTAAGCAAAAACAGTTGCGCAGATAACCCTGATAAACGTTATCATCATTACATGACATCGGTAACCGATTATTTGAAATTTTCAAACTTGTTGCAATAAAATGAGAAAATTGTAATGTTTTGAAAATTGCATGTCTACATTTAACAGATGTCACCCTGGTGTAACGTAGGGTCGGTTGGTATCCGGTTGGAGCAAACAAGCCACGAGACGTTTTCAACAATTTATTAACGACAACCCAAGGTTCATTTATAACTTTCGAAATCAGTCTCTCTCCTTTTCTTTCCAACCAAAATAAAATTCAATCCAGTTTATATAGTATTTTTGAAGGTCGATCGACATTGCAGCTGCCTCCACACATGTTGCTGATGCGAAACTTTGTTAGTAGAAAGTGCCAATCATGATACTAAATTTGTGTAATAATTTACATGTACTGGAGTGCACACAGACAATAGATCTCTAAGAATTTAATACAATTTACTAATTAGTGCCAGATTGAAAGTTCAACTTGTTTTTGTTTATCTGAAACGTTCTACTACTGCGTCAGGCTACATGTTGGGAATGATATTTCAAACTGTGATTTGAATCGTCTCCAATAATAACATCATGTATTTAACCGAAAGATTGCTAACTTTTATGCAGCTAAAATATCCTCCGACCTATCCCAAATATTAAAATGAAATTAAATTAATATAAAATAATTAATACCATCATTAATATAATATTGCAACATAGTGTCCATGCATGATAATAAACATAGGCCACTATGTTACACTGGCTAACCTGGTACGCTTCGCGTACGGCACTACGCCGCGATCACCGCATATGCCACGCTTTTAACCGGCATAACCGGTGTCAATATAGGAGATTTTGTGGGGTGAGGTAAGAAAATCGCAGCGTTTTTGGTTAGATATTTAAATAATAGTTTAACCAATAGGCCTGTATGGCTGTCAAATCATGACTTTTTATGATTCTAGTCTTCTCTGTGTCCAGAATACAGTACTTTGCTCAATCATTCGTGAATATGGACCCCTCTGTGCTGCAAAAATTGTAAATTTCCTGTTCAAACGTATTTTTCTTGAGCTAAACGGAAGTCTGGTGAATAATTATGACTGCATTAAAATTGTTTGCACTGGAGGACACCGCAGTGTAAAATTTGAGTGTGTTTTATCTATATTTTACTTGCTTCTTGCAACAAATGAGAGGCCACGCACTATACACCGGTACTTGATTTTTGCTACGCTGCGTATCACGGCATTTTATACGATGCTGTTATTAAAATATACTTTAGTCGTCGAAATAAGGAATACGTTCGGCTGGTTATACCATTTGTTTAAATGATAAAAAATATTTTGAATAATACAATTTTCGTAATCAATCGATGACGATGAATATGATAATTGTAAAACTTATTTTTAATTACACTGATAATCGTTTTTTTCGAGCGTAGTGTGAGAGCGGCCATTGTTGACATCTCGTTGTCTCGCGAGAGATAAAACAACGAGACGTGACGTCATTTACACACTTCCCTTTCATTATGAATATACGCAGAGATGAATGCAGGCAATTTTTATTACATGAAAACATTGCTATATGCGGGGAAAATATTGCAAAGGAGCATGAATAGGAAAAAATCACATTATAGTTTTAGTGTATTGTGTGTTTTTACCTTCTTATCTTACATTTTGCTCAAATAATTGCATCGCTCACTAGGATTCAAAAGACAATATGTTAATTGAGAATGTGAGAGGCTCCGATCCCTAATTTGAAATATTTCCTTTTACTATAAATTAACATTGAGTTGTCTATTGTCCCCTCACGTCTCCTCAAATTAAATATGTCAATAAAGTTTTTCACACCATTTGAATATGTCTACCGATCTTCTTCGAAGCACGCTGGCTAGTGATATTAACGTATCAGTTAGTAGCAATTAACAATAACACGGGCGTGTTAAAACTTGTACAACTCAGTGTGCAACATTAAATTTTATAATTAGATTTAAAAAAAACAACAACATTTTACTGTAAATCTTTGTATGGAAGTATTGAGTTGCACTCAACCCCAGGCTTAGCGGCGTGGTGAGTAATATGTATATCAATTAATACCCATGAACAGACTCAATCAAACCGGGCCTGAAACATTTTGATATTTGTCGGTATCGGTGGCTTTCAAAGTTCCCTTTTCATCAACTTAAATTTTCAAAAATACATTAGTTAAATTCAGGGCCTTCTCCAAGCCATTATGACATACAGGCGCTGGTATGCCTTAATTGCTAAACAAACTTTTTTCGGGACGATTGCTCTGCCGGTGTGCCTTTTATCTTGGTCGGGATGGCTTCGTATTCATTAAACAGTCCAATGTTCCTCAAGCCATTTGCACTGTTGTGGGACACACCAACCGTTTACGACCCCAGACAAATATCTGACGAGCTCTTAATTCGCCGACATCCGTTTATTCAAAGTCGTCGTGTCATAAAGTTATTGTGTATTTCACTGTCTACATGTCGCAAATCAAATTTACAGGTCAAAAAACGTTATGGTAAAGCAAATTGCCAATTACGATCGATTTCTATACTTTTTTTCTGGGTAAACTCCGCCTCCCGATTAGTAAGCATGTGGGTGTCTTTTGATAGCGCGGCCACCTAAAGTCGAGTAACGGTAAAATATTACGCAAACAATATATTCTTTTTGCACCAGGAAACAAATAAAACTATGTGAATTTACTGAAAACAAGAATCATTCGACTGTTGAATAATAAATTCAAGAAAAATGTATTTGCAAGGATCTATATATTACATTTTATATAAAGGTCATTGGTATTGGTAAATACAAACTGAAAAAGTGGGGTTTAATAAGATCGCTTTAGATGTCGCATACACGACGCTAGATCGCCCAATTCAAACGTTTACCTCCAATTTAAGGAAATCATGTATCTCACAAAGTAAACGCATTTTGGCCGGAAAATCTGCAAAGTCGATACAAGCTCTACACCTATATATTGGTCTCAATTCATGCTCTTAAACGAGAAAATAAGGTAAAACGTGCTAAAATTTCGGCATTTTTTTTCGTAATAATGGTGGCATCTTTCAATCTCGACTAATTCAATTTAAGAATTTTCAGGCCCAAAATAATACGCAATTATGTAGTTGTTTTTTGAATGAATATTCCATTGTTGAGACTGATAAGAATGGACATAAAATAGAAACATAACGAACTGGAAGTGTGTAAATATGACATCATCAACAGGTGCGCGCATCGAAAAGGAAACACACATGGCGACGCTCATCGAAGCCCGCCGAATTTGCAAATAAGCGATCTTTGACAGGATATAACTTTGTCAATACTTAACATAAAATAAAGTTTTATACGTCAAAATGATGCATAAGTAACGATTTATAACCTTGTATTGGTAAAATCAAGGCAGGTGTATTCCTTCAGACTGTTTCTTCACATCTAATATAGTTGTAGTTTGTTGTGTTGGTGTACATTGCAAAACAGTGTTTGAAATACTTAACAATTCTTCCATCAATAAGCTAGAGCGGATTCAAAGGGTGTTATTTTGAGTTGCTCAAACCCCCGTTTTGCGCATCAATATTTAGTTTTCATGGGGATTATGGCTAGAAAGTTGGAATTATCACATTACTACCCTAAGACTGACCCAAACGAACTTCATTTGTGGAAATCGTTGATCCGACCCTGAACAAAGCTAGCAGAGTATTTCACTCATTACAGGAGTCCGCTACCGATAAAAACCCCAATCAATAATTTTGTGAATGATCTGTGAAATTGTTTACTTAATAACAATATTTAAATTTTCATGGGGATTATGGCCAGAAAGTTCGAACCCCTTTCTTTTGAAAATTTTTATCCAACCCTGAACAAGGCTATCAGAGTATTGCAAAAACAGTGGTGAAACCCCAATCAATAATTTGTGAAAGATAGTTAATGTTTATTCCAAATAACTGGCTTGACCTTTGACCTGTGGTAAAATATGAAATAATGTACATAATGCTGTAATCACGTTACATCAAATATGTATACCAAGTGTCATCACTGTATCTTGTTTACTTTACTTTATGAGTTTTTGAAATATTAAATTTTCTCTTAAAATTCAATAATTTGTGAAAAATAGTTAATGTTTATTCCAAATAACTGACGACCTTTGACCTGTGGTGAAAAAAATTAAATAATGTACATAATGCTGTCACTTTACATCAAATATGTATACCAAGTGTCATCACTGTATCTTGTTTACTTTACTTTAAGAGTTATTGAAATATTAAATTTTCTCTATTTTAATAACAGACACCTACGTAGACCATTGGTGAAAATAAAAGGCCAATGCATAATTTTCGAATTGCTATTTAAATGAATGATCTTGACTACTTCTACAGTTTTAAAAGTTTTTTTTCCGGTTAAAATCGTGATCGCGGCGTAGTGCCGTTCGCGAAGCGTACCAGGTTAGCAAGGGTGGATGTTGAGGACATGTTGACATTAGAGCTACATATTATTTTAATACAGACAGTGCGGTTACTTTGTATGAGAAATATTCCGCAGCATATATAAAATTTAAGATTTTCTTTAAACACTCTTTACATCAGCAGGGCCTAAGAAAATAACACTAAATCGTGCCCAAGAAAATAACACTAAATCAGTTAGACTGGTCGCCATTTCAGCCAATCAGATGCTTGAGATTTGAGACTGGTTTCCAAACTAAGTTTTATGATGTTGGGTACAGATGTACATATTATATATATATATTGACCCTTAACCCTTGACCCCGTATATATGAATGTTAATGTATTCGTGCCGTCTAATCATGATCTGTACTGTTTAGAAAAAAAAAACTAATAAATAAAAGCAGTGAACATTGTAGATCCTGATAAGACCTCACAAATTGCCAGTAGATATGATTCTGCACTGTTAGCACATGCCATAAAGGTGTACGAATATATGAAGTCAAGGGTTAGTTAATTTTGTTTAATATATTTCAATGATTACCTGAGCTGAATCAAGGATGCTTCCTGTCACTGAGAACCTTGCAACTTGGAATGTGGTCTGAAATAGAAACATGACAAACAATCATTAACCCTTCACTCCATATATAAGCCTTTGTTACGCATATGCAACCAGTGTATATCCTGATCAGCCAGCACATCTGTGCCGTCTGATCAGGATCTGCACTGTTTGTTGTTTTTTTTTTGGTGAGATAGAACCTAATAAATCAAAAAGCAAACAGTGCAGATCCTGATCAGAAGGTACAGATGTGCTGGCTGATCTGGATCTACATTGTTCACCAATGTCATAAAAGCATGTATATGAAAGAAAGGGTTAAAACCAAATACCCCAAATCTGGAAAAATACAATGTATTGAACAGCACCAGCTATTAAGACATTTATAGGTTAATCCGATTACGAAACTGATTGCTACTTCGTGGTTTTATGGGGGATTTGTCAAACTTTTTACGAATTTTGAATGGAATTGTGTATCTATGAATGTATCTTTTGGGTTTAAGGGGGTTATTTCGATAAAAAAATAAATGTATTGTTGTATTTTCTGTACGATCATATTACATACCAGGGTTGCAAGCACCTTAGACGAAGAAAATTCCCTGACTTTTCCCTGACTTTTCACTGACCAAATCAGGTTTTTCACTGACCAATATAACGAAACATAAAACGAGCTCCACCTCCCCTACTGCTATCCAATCCTCTCATAAATTCATTTATATTATTTTAACAATATGGTACTACATTATTTAACAATTAAATTATGCTTTACACATCTACAAACAACATACCTTAAACATATGTAAAACAACCCCCTCAGACAGGATGCCGATACATGTTTCCTCCATGTTGTAAATAAAATATTTTTTTACATAACTCAAATACAAAGCTGTTAACACCACAACAGTAATATAATAAATATACACAATTAAGCCTGTTCAGTGCTAAAATAAACTTAATAAAAAAAATCCATGTATGATTTCAAGACCCCTGTCCCAATCCAACAAATATTAATAGTCTGATCCAAATGAAAATAGTTCCGTTGATGACAATGTTTGATTAAATTTTCAAATCAATCTAGTGAAAACTTAAGAAGTTTGTGTAACAAAATTATTAAACTAAATAGATGTTCAGTTGAACGCTTGTGTTGCTCTCTGGTACTATGTTGAAATAAAAATGCAAGTACAAAAAAGGATATAACTCCATCTTGACCTAAAGAACTGGTAACATAAGAGCATGTTGTCATGAGCAATTAAAATTGAATGTTTGAGGAAGAAATATTAAGAAATGGCAAAGTTAAAGTCAATGTTAAGTTTTCATGCAAAAATCCAAGTACAAAAAGGGTGTATCTCCATCAAATGTGATCTTGACCTAAAGAATTTGGCATCATCACGAGTGTGTTGTCATAAACAATACAATTTGATAGTTTCATGACGAAATGTAAAGGAAAAGCCAAATTTATAGCCAAAATTAAGTTTTTGTGATGGACTGATGGATGGACCGATAGACAAAGCAATCAATATGTATTACTTATTCTTCAAAAAGGCGACACAAAGTATATACCCATGATAAAGAAAACGGACTGAGCCACTTAAAAAATATGTCAGGAAGATGTAAACATGATACACCTGTACATAAGTTAAAGTTATTATTTTGAAAATGTAGCAGTAATTAAATAGGCCGCAACATTTTAAAAATTACTGCCATAATACAAAAACCTAGGTTGCTATGAACTGAATGTTGGAACAGATTTTTACACAACACCTGTTCACACTATGGTGGTCACTTTTGCCAATTATTTTAAAATCCAACCATAGATATAGGGGAAAACACAAACTATCATCAGTAAGGCCTATATAACAGAACTTACTAAGTTCAGAGGGTTGCTGTGACCTGGATCTTGAAGGGAGGAACATGAGTTTTGTGTGAGACACATCCTTGTTATAATTTCTGGAGGCAAGGAAGGTAGAGCTTTTCTGTCTTTAAGTTATTTGAATTATAATATATTAGAAATTTTGTTGTAATAAACAATTATAAAGAAAAAGATTCTTAACAGAAAACAATGTAAATGCATCCTTTCAATAACATGTTACAATATTGCTTTTTGGCCCTTCAAAATTATTTTCCCTGACTTTGCACTGACTTTTCAGGTTTTTTAATTTTTCACTGACCAATTTTCAAAATTCCCTGACAATTCCCTGACCTTGAAAAAAAATCAAATTTCCCTGAATTTTCAAGTCCGCTGGCAACCCTGCATACATGTGACGGCATACGATAGCACAGCAAGTTTATACAACATATGCTGTCTCGCAAACTGTTACACTAAATCTCCAGTAGCTTGTTCTACAAACACTCAATATTTTCGATGTGAGCGAGAGTACAGTAAACATAAAGCTGGGCGCTATTGCATGTTTTCCATCGAAAGTTGATCTCATATGCACAGTCACCCACTGTAGAAGAGTCGAGGGCAGCTCAATGAGTACTGCATGGTCAAAACTTCCATTTTTACTTTATGCAATAGACGTCAAATCGCACGAGATATAGTCAGAAACTGAGCTATAAGAACAATATTATTCGGATATAGATGTTACTATGTCATTTATATCCAAATCATTGTAAACATCCTTGTTGTTCGGTATTGGTAGTTTTCTTTTTGTTCCAAACGTTGCAAAGATACTCGTAATGTATGTTTTTGAATGAGTGTTTTTTTTCTTTAACTTTAGTGGTCAATTAGCTTATGTTTCTATCTAGACCTATGGGGTTCCCTAACTTTTTAACAAACCGTAAAGTAGCTTCATTTAGTGTACGTGATTTAAATAAAACTCGAAAACATTATACACTATCGCGAAAACACGATGCGAATGGGCGATAGTATAATCGCGCACTCGCATCGTCCTTTCGCGACAGCGATCCTAGTTTCGTGATATTGCAACGTGTTTTCGTCCCATAGATGATCTCAGTGGAAACCGTAAAATGTGTGTACGGAAAATATATTACTTACAAATTTAAACATTTATTTTGTTATTAAAACCGAAAGATACTTAGCTAATAAGATAAACAATTTCTAACAAAATTATTTTGACAAAACCCCCTTAATAACCATCAATTAGCTAACGGTATCGGATTCGGAACTTTATAAATGTCTATTAGGATAACAACTTTTCTTAAAAGTCCTCTGAACAGTGCTAGTCAAGAACACTACCGACTCATACAGGTGTTAGTTTGTATTGTCATGGTAAAGTGCTATCATTTCAAATTTTTAGCATTTACTTAACCAATTTGTCTGGTCATTTTACCTATTCCTCCATAGATACACCTTTATTGTGTGGGCGAACAGTGTAGATCCAGATCACATCTATGCAGTCTGATCAGGATCGGCACTGTTCACTTTTTGATTTATTTGGTTATTTCTGATCACAGTGCAGATCCTGATCAGATGGCTCAGATGCCGGCTCATCTTAATCTAAACTGGTCAAACATGTTAAAATAGGTATATATGGAGTAAAGGATTTAATACAGGAAATATGATTTTTCCGCAAGTAACACAATGACACCGTATGACTATAAATCCAATCACATGATGGAGAAAGTATTCTGGGATCTTTTCCTGTGAAAAAAACTGCTAATTGATATCATGACATCACTTTTGTCATAACTTTTTTCACTAAGATACAAGTTTCTGTGGGTTATTACCACACAATTTCTGGGTAGATTTTATGATATTTCACAATTCTGATATGCAAGGCAAAATGTTTTACATGTGCTGGTTACAAGTAAAATGTCTTAAAGTTCATGATAACTGCTGTTAACAGTTCTTCAACAGAGCCTCAATACAATGTTTAGGACTGTTTAGGTCATTTTTAGGACTGGTCCTTATTTCAAGTTTTAAGATGATATCTCTAGTAGGTTCAAGGTTATGGACCAAAGTTCATATTTTTGGTTATGCAAAATTTAACTGAAAAGGGGGTATAACTTGAAAAATATTTGTAGCAGAGTTATGGGTCTTGTTGGTAATGGTGTAGAATTCGATGGTGAATATATATTCCATGTTCAAGGTGATATCTCAAGTAGTTTCAAATCAACCAAAGTGCATATTCTGTTTAATGGATTCCATGCCAACACCAACAGGCAACACTGGAGTGAGAAGCATAGCTCACCTATTCTTTAAATAGTTGAAAGTCAATCTAATATTAATTTCATTGACTGTTTAACTTACCTCCAGATTCTGCGGTTCATGGCCAACTTTTAAGGACAGATTCTCTGGCGTCACTACAATGTTATATAGTTATTTGGTTTCTTGACAGGGAATGTGAGGATATATTGCCGGTCTGGGTGTCATATTACCCGAGCCGCAGGCGAGGGATAATATGACACCCAGACCGGCAATATATCCTCACATACCCTTTCAAGGAACCAAATAATTGTTTTATTATACTGCAAAGAGTTTTTCTGACAAAAATAATTAGGAAACATTGATTTTTCATTTATTTAGCTTATTTAATTCCGAACGGCTTAATTCCCCTCTGAGAACCTCAATAATTACATGTCCGGCGTCATTAATTTACCTGCATGACGTCACTTGTGTGGAAATTGAATGAACTATCGATTTGATATTTATTTACAAAATTTTAGAATAATCTGATCGTTTTCAACGTTAAAAACATAACACAAATCTTTTCTGTAACACTTTTAGTAATTCCTAAACATACTGCTTTTAATTTACAAAATCGGCTTCAAATTATGCATTTTTATGGAAATTAAAATCAAAATGGCGGACGACAACAAAAAGGTGGGAGGCCAAAGAGGTAAATTAAGGCACGTGCTTTCATATATACGGCCAATCCGTAAATACGGATATACATCAACGGCAAATCAGCCAATCAAATTCAAGGAAATTTCTTTGCAGTATAATAATATGTGTTATCCTTTGTAGAATGGTACCTGCTAAGTATTCCAATTAGTTTACAGCTATAATGGTATCATTATATGTCGTGCTTGTTTACAAAATAATGTCCCAGAAAAATATAAGCCTGTTAATGATTTTATCCAATGACACTAATACAATTGCATGAATCAATTCCTATTTTGGACCAGAATCTGTCAAGTAATCCAAGGTGGTACGATTATATTTCAAAATAATGACAAATTCACACAATGATTGAAGTGCAAAATTAAATCCCATCACAATTTAAATACTTTATAGCTTATATTATTAGAATAAAACAACACCTCAAATCAATGCCAACAATGTGCAGGCTGATCTGAATCTACATTCGTCAAACATGGGTTCTAAGCCATATCCATGCAGTATTTCTACTCTTCAACAAATATTTGTATAATCGAAAACATTAATCAACAAAAAATTCCTTACATTAAAGTTATAACTCGTCATTCTTTCAACATAACCAGACCATTCATTTTGCATAGTCCGTTTTCATAGATATTCTTATGCCATTACTCCATAGATACAGCTTTTTTGAGTGTGCGACCAGTAGAGATCCAGATCATCCGGCACATCTTTGCCATCTGATGGGGATCTACACTGTTCCCTTATGTGATTCATTAGGTTATTTCTTACCAAGATGTTACCAGAGCAGATCCTGTTCAAATGGCACAAATGTGCTGGCAGATCTGAATTTCAACTTGTCACGCATGTGTAAAAAATGGAATAAAGGGTTGAAAACTGAATGTATTGACTGACCAGTGAATAATGTAGACCATGATCTGGGAGGTTGATATGTGTTCATACTAGTTGAAGAGTGAAAAAAAGGGTAAGTCAATATAAAACATTTCAAAAATAAAGTGCAATTGCTACTTTAAAAATTCAAGTGCAACTTTTTTACATTAGAAAAACCTTTTGCAACAGATTGATATATTAGTCAACCAGCTATGAATTTTCACACAGACACTATAAATAACATTTCTTGCAAAATAAATTCCTTTTTTTATTTTTATAAGATAAGCTATATATGCTCAAATTTCATTAGAGATACATATTGCACTTTCTACTTAGCCAGAAATGCGCAAAAATTAAACCAGTGGGAAATATAACGAGAGCAACCTAACACTTACTGTAACTGGATATCCAGCAATAACCAGACTGCTTCCGGCATCGCCGTTATCAGACGCCACCTCAACACTTGTCTCAGACTGAAAACATAACTATCTAGTCATTAGTACTTACTTAAATAATGCTATTTTAGGTACAAGTATACTGGTATTTGTCTATGCCATCAAGCAAGATCAGTTTGCCAATCAGTGCAGTCTGATCTAGATTTCACTGAGGTTCACTGTTAGCACTTCAACAAAAAACTGAATAATAATACATGTATATATCGTTAAATATTTAACATTAATTTAACGGTTGCTTTTACGTTTAATTAACATTGAGCGTTTAAAGCTCCGTTAATTAAGTGTCTTTTTCAGATGCTGGTTAAATATATGTTAAATTAACGGAAAGTTAACGCAAAACTTAATTTACCTACTTAGCTTCGTTAGCGTCAACGTAATAACCGTACAGATGAAAATTGCAATGATTTGCTACAAGCTTTCAAAAGAAACAATACAGACATGCTACTGTTGTTGTAATATCAGCTTAAATCTTGTTTCAAGCAAATAAAATGATAACTATACACATGTGGCAGAAATTATTCCGGACTTTCCTGCGTCTTAAAACAACATTTAGGAGGTTATTTTTTAATTTGTTCTCTTTAAGGACCATTTTTACCATGCCTTTTCTGGTCTTTTGATACTTGGTTGAGCATTTGGACTTTCACATTCAGACATTTTGAATTTAACAAAAGAGGAAGTTGAAGTTGAAGTTTCAAACAGGAAGTTAAAGAGGTTAATCTCCATAGCAGCATTTTAACGTTGATGTAAAACACTTAACATCAACGTTAAATATGACTTATCAACGTTACCTAACGCCGATGTTAATTCTATGATAAGCAACAGACTTTCTGACGGACTGTTAGCTAACGTCAATATTAGCAATTTAACATTAACGTTAAAATATATCCGTTAAATTTAACGTAAATTATACGAGCAACTGGGCCAATGTGAGAGGGAAACTTTAAGGCGACTGTAAATAGCCTTTAGTTAACGAACAACAAAAAGCCAAGAAAATGAACTTGTTTGTTTGTTTGTTGTTGTTTTTTTAAATAAAATTTGCATATAAATCTGTGAAGTGTAAATTGACCTTTTTGCCTAATTTAATTTCATCAGTGCCAACCTGGTACTTGTACGTAAGTCTCGTGTTGCTGCAGTCGGAGGATAGCATTACCTAAAATACTTTTACTGTGATTATACAATTATTTCAAGCGGATATCGTTGTTACAGAAAAGAAATATCAGAGGGACTGTCAAACGTCTTGTACCCTATCATTATTGATGCCTTTTATATTATATAATAAAAGCAATAATATAATTATAGCAACAATCATGAAATAATAGTGATGCAGAACTCTTCAATACATTTTATATTTGTTGACTGGTTGTGTGGTTATTATTATTATTTTATATTTGTTGACTGATTGTGTGTATTATTATTATTATTATTATTATTATTTAAAGTGCTTTATTGCTTATTTTTCATGTTTAATTTCATGACTTGTTTTCCAATAAAATTTACATTAAATTCTTGTTTTTACCTGAATTTATGGCATTTATTTTATACATTCTAACATCCTTTTCTGAACGTATAACATTATATAATAAATAATTGTTTTGCAAAGTAATCTAAAAAGTTCAGCATACATTTTCGTCTGAAAGCTAGTAATTACATTTGACATACTTCCACAATATTTTTAATGTTGATAATTATTATATTTATCTTTTTACAACATTATTTGTTGATGTTAATAGTTATTATATTTAACTTTATGCCAAATTATTTTAAATGTTAATAATTACATTTAGCATGCCTTATTTTTTTTCTAATAATGCACAATAAATTTTTCAATGTGTAATGTATTGCATTATTGAAACCCCTGCCCCAAATTGGAATTTTTGGTCATGTATACATATAATGTGATCAACACGCAGGTATTTTAGTCTCAGATCTTGTAACAAATCTTGTCCCAAGTACAGACCTGCTAATGGGCAATTTTACATTTGCTAAAAAATTTATAGTTTAAGACTGGCATAGAGGATTGAAAATGTTACAAATTTGGCAAAAATTTGACAGGAACTGGCCAAACTTTCACTTAACAGAAAATTCACCTAAATATGGCAGTGTTTAATCCAACATACAGTATTCATAACCTTATCATGGTCACAATTTGGCTTAGAAGGTTTACAGTCTAGGAAACTTTTTACTTTTCATACATACAACATCAACATGAAAATGGCTGCTTCAGCCAAAGATATTTTTTTCAAAACATTCTTTATTGTAACAACCTCTGCTTGTGTAAACGTCATCTAGGGATCTTGATTGGCCCATCTCATTTTTATATTAACATGTTTAATCTTTAAGATAGTGCTGCATTTTTGTTATTGTTCAACAAACAAAACATGTTAAGTTAAACTGTTTTGTACACCCTAACCAGAACAAATCCTCTATGAACTCTGGCCTAGAACATCTCGCCCAGAACATCTGGCCCATCCACTCCCCAACATGCACATACCCACTTCCTGGTTAACACACATTAAAATCAGTATCAGCATATATTTCTGGATTTATCATGCGCAGAACTTGAATAAAAAAAGTTTTTTTCACATCTGCAGGAAGCCTATTTTAGCATATTGAAGCACCAGTGTCTAAAGTATGATATTCAATAACTAAAGATAATAACATTTTATTGACACTTCCAGTTTTCCTAGAAAACGCATAGACCTAACAGTTTATTAATACATGTACATTGAACAATATTATTATAAGTGTTTTGTATAACAATTCCAAAACGGATTTATAACAGTTTAATGAAAAAATAGAACACAGAAATAATTAGATTCTCTTTTGGATTTTATTTTATGTCTTTATGTGTCTCTTTAATGTGTGTGCTGGTCTGCCTGTGACTCCCAATGTGGGTGTGCATGTGTTCCAGCCGATTTGTGTGGGCATGTTACTCTCCTGATTTGTGCGTGAATGTTACCCTCCCCATGTGCACGTGCATTTGTGCCTACCAATTTTGATTTGTAAAGACAACAATCTTTCTCATCTATTTTTACAATTCAGATTACTAGTATTTTGTTCTACAAATAATAATAAAACGTTTCTCAAATTTCTTGAATATTAATGTGAAAATCTAATGAGGCAATAATGTTCTGTGTACACAAATGACAATAAGAATTAACTTACACATATTCATTCTCTACAGACGTTTCAACAAAACATGAAAAATGCCGTTAAGTTAATAAATTCAGTTCTATTTATCAGCATAAAGTGCAGACTGATTTCAAACTATTTTCTGTCTACACTGATAATTATATAATTATTATACATTCATTCAGAGACTATAGATGAACACATCAGATTTTGAAACATCAGAGACGCAATGCCTACAAAACACCTGATGTTACAGTAAAATTTAATTCAGCCAGATTATACAATTGTAGATATCCTCACATACTGACATAGACATGTACATATTGGTGACATCTGCGCGTTCGAATATCTGACCTTGATCTACAGAAATCGCTTCGGTCAAAATGATTCTTTTATTAGTCTAAAACAAACAGTGCAGATGTCTATATGTGGAATGATTGGGATCTACGATGGTCGCTTATTGACACATAAGCCCAAATATGCCATGGAATAAAGAGTTAATTGTGATGAATGCATACAAATATTCTGAAAACTGATTTTCATACACACATTCTTGCATTCTGGAAACCGATTTTCATGCATACATTTTGCGCATTCTGGCATAAAAACTGACTACCAATCTCCACTTTTGAATAGCTGAATGGTTTAAATTTAACTAATTCTAAAAACTAACCAATAATAAGCTAGAATTTTGAGACTAGACTACACTTGGAGATTTTTAAACTTGGGCTCTATGCTAAATAAATAAACCTAAGTCTGACAACCAGTCTCAAATCTCAAGCAACTGATTGGTGAAAATTGAACAGTCCACACTGATCACAGGAGATCTGAAACTGGTCTCCAAGCTTAGTTTTATGATATCATGCTTCCGAAAATGCAATAATGGATTTTCAGAAATTGAGATATCAGTATTTTACATACTGATGATGATGTTTAATGCGATCACATTATATAGTTCCCCAAACTCTGAATTGTGGCCTACATTTTGTTTTGTGCTACGGCCAATTAAACATTACACAGAAGGTTTCTAAATTAGGGTAAAAAAGATATCCAAACACAATGAAGAAAACTGCAATCCTGCGTTACTTCAAATACACAATTTTAAAATCCTAAGTATAAATCAATTAAAATCATGTTTTTCTTGGTTTTGCTTTCTTTTTTGTAACAGTTGAATCAGGTGAATCAAAGTCTTCAATCGCAGAATACTGTTGTGGCTGATGCTGTTGTTGTTGCTGCTGTTGTTGTTGCTGTTGCTGAAAGCCAACACCAGCTTGACGCTTCTGCAGGAAGTATTGAGCTTGTCCTACCAGCTGCTGTCCAAGAGGCAAAATCTGTAACGGTACATTTCAGTTAGAATATTGAAAAAATACACATGAAGATTTAATTAATATAAATTAAGCCTCTTTTTGCAAAAATGTATAATGGCATTTTATGTATTCAGTTTTTGCTACTTTTAAGGAATAAAAGTTTAAATTTTATTCTCTACAAAACATTATATAATTTGTATAATAATAAACAGTTTGTACTGAAAACAATACAAAGGATATTAAAATTATTTTTTTCTATGCGTTTCAACACCAAGTCTTCATCAGGTTAAAAAAATATATCTATTAATTATGGATGCATGGGCTGATCTAGATAAACATTGGTTGCACTGAGACATTTGCCTGTATCCACAAATGGTTATTTAACAGGGACCGACAAATCCATTGTCCGGTGTCCGCGGGCAACAAACTTTGATCTGCCGGGCCATTAAAATTTTAAAGAGCTAGCCTGCTGGACCACCATAAAAATCCGTAATTAGTTGCCCGGGGTGGTAATTATATCAATTTGCCAAATAAACAAAAATCTCACAGCAATAAAGATCCAGAAGATCAGCTGGCACATCCCTCAAGTTAAAATTTGTGTAAGAATTATATAATATTTAGTCGAAAAAGCAACTTAATTTACTTATAATGACTGACCTTTTGGTAGTTGTACACTGCCAGAGCAATCAGTATGGTGAGAGGTAGCATCATCACTGAGCTCTGGCTCAGTTCTTGCTCCAAGGTCTTCCTCTGAAACAATGTAAACAAACATACATTATATTTCATCTGTAACAACGTAAACGTACATTCATTATACTGTGCTATTCCTTTGTAACAGAGTAATTGCAGAAACATTACACTGTGCTTTTCCTTTGTAACAACGTAAAATTACATTCATTATTCTGTGCTATTCCTTTGTAAAAACGAAAAATTACATTCATTATACTGTGATATTCCTTTGTAACAACGTAAAATTAAATTCATTATACTGTGATATTCCTCTGTAACAACATAAAATTACATTCATTATACTGTGATATTCCTCTGTAACAACATAAAATTACATTCATTATAATGTGATATTCCTCTGTAACAACATAAAATTACATATTTATACTGTGCTTTTCCATTGTAACAGCGTGCACTTACATTATACTGTACTCTGTAACAACATAAGCATAAACACATTAAACTGTGTTATTCCTTATAGTTATATACATTATAGTGTGCCATTACTCTGTAACAGCATAAACAAAAATTCATTATACGCAGCTATTAGTCTATTACTATGTAACAGCATAAAAAGTACATAGATTATACTGTGTTATTACTCTGTAATAACAACGTAAATGTACATATCGAAAGCTGCATGAAAGACAGTTACTGTAGTACATTTTTCGTTCTTTACTTAATAATACACTGTTCCCAGCTAAAACATGTCAACATCCCTTCCTTGGGTTACAAGTATCAATAATTACTGACTTATCTTTATCATTAAGACTAGATTCTTATACGACTTCAGTGACAATTTTACATTATTTAAGAACAGAGCAGGTCTTAAAGTTTACTAATTGTAGAACTGCTTTAAAAAGGACTATATATAAATTAACATTACCTTTGGTTCAAATCTAAACGTGATGTGTTTGTATGACAAATTTGCTTTCAGCTCAATTTCCGGCTGAACAAAATCATGGGTGTTCTTTGATAAGGAGCTCTCTAGCCGCACAAAGTATATCTGAAATTAACAAACAATACTAATATCACTTTGTAATAACTGTATTATAACTCTAACAATATTAATATCACTGTATAATAACTGTATCATAAAACACTAATATCACTGTATAATAACTAAAACACTAATATCACTGTATACTAACTGTATCATAACACTAAAATACTAATATCACTGTATAATAACTGTAGCATCACACTAAAAATACTAATATCACTGTATAATAAATTTATCATCACACGAAAAATACTAATATCACTGTATAATAACTTTATCATGACAAAAATACTAATATCACTGTATAGTAACTGTATCATAACAATAAAAATACTAATTTCACTGTATAATAACTGTATCGTCACACTAAAAATACTTATATCACTGTATAATACATCATAACTCTATCAATATAAATATCACTGTGTCATTACTCGGAATAAAGTAATGCGAATTAGGCATCATTTTAAAATATCAAAGTTACTAAGTATATCTGAAAATAGCAAACAATGCCATTTTCACTGTATCATAACTCGGAAAAAATGACACAAATAAGGCATCAATTTAAAATAGTACAGAGAAATATTGGAATTAATATTGTTGTATTCCAAGAAGAACAGATTTGATACATCAATTGTTACTATTTTATTTATGTCACGGTCATTATTGAGAAAAAATACACTGTTGAAAGTAATGGCATTAGTGTTGCATTTGTCTATTTCATATCCCTAATACACACAGCTTCAGGAAGGTTCACTTGGATTCTGGATGAAGTTAAAATACCTAGGACATTTGTATCAACCCAAAAATGTTTAAATTTCTGAAGATATATCATGGTATGATAAGGTTAAAACTTGCATTATTTTTGTTTTCATTTCAATTTGGCTACTAAGGTAGTATATAAGGTATCATATATCTAAACAATTACTTACGGAGTCATCCATTTGAAGAGATGGCAGATAGAAGAAACTGACTACACCCAGCGCGGCTGTAAACATGGGTACACCAGGATTATCTTCCTTGTATAATCTTACCTAAAGCACAAACAATTAACAGTTATTGTCCAGAAATGAGTACATTATATAAATAAAGATTAAAGAGATACTGTACATGTATATCATAAATCAGGTCCAAGGTTTTGGATATTGACAGATATCAGCAGACTGTGTTATATTATATAAGTTATAAATGAATAAGTACGGTAAGTTATCAATGGTATTTACGGTAAGTTATATATGTGTAATGTAGAATAAGTTATAAATGGATAAGTTCGGAAAGTTATAAATGGGCATGTAAGTTTATTTATGAATGTATGTACAGTAAGTTATACTAGATGGGTGTTCAGTTGAACACTTGTGTCGCCCACTATGTCAGAATAAAAATGCAAGTAAAAAAGGGGCATAACTCTTTCTTGACCTTAACATAATGATAAGCCTGTTGTCATGAGCAGTATAATTCAAAACTTTGATGAAGAAATACTTTGAAATGGCAAAGTTATAGCCAATGTTAAGTTTTCATGTCAAAAAGTATAAAAAGGGGTATAACTCCATCAAAAGTGACCTTGACCTAAAACTTTGGCATACTCATGACCATGCTGTTATAAGTAGTATAATTTGAAAGTTTGATTAAGAAATATTAAGAAATGGCAAAGTTATAGCCAACGTTAAGTTTTCATGTCAAAATGAAAGTACAAAAAGGGGCATAACTCCATCAAATGTGATCTTGACCTAAAGAATTTGGCATCACTGCGACCGTGTTGTCATAAGCAGTATAATTTTAAAGTTTGATGAAAAAATATTAAGAAATGGCAAAGTTATAACTCCATCAAATGTGACCTTGATCTAAATATTTGGCATCATTTTGACCGTGTTGTCATAATGTACGGTTACAAACATCGGTCTTGGTATTTTGTGGTCATTTGAATTCTATCCACTAAACCAAATGCCCCTACCCAAAATATAAATGATTTAACAGTAAATGTACTTACTTTAAGAGTGGGTAAGAACTCTGGGTCAGTGACCACATTGCCACTTATGTCCATCTGATTCATACGTCGGAAGGCGATAATATTTACATCTTGGAAATCTGAGCCCTCAACCTGCAAATATACATCATTACATATTACATTTTTTAGATTTATTGTATTTAATAAAAAGCAAATTATGTTAGATAAATTGCCTCAAGTTTTATACATAACATTTGTTACAAGTTTGACTGAATCTATTATACCTCGCAGAGTTTTTACATAAATATTAAGAGTTAAAACCCATGTGACCTTGACCTTTAAAGAAAGGTCATTTCTTACAGTAACATCCTGTCTCTTCACGGTGAAAATTGTAAAATATTTAGTTATTTTGCCTTCAGCAGTTGATGTTATGATCCATAAAAAGTATAAATTTTGTTATAAATCTTTGCTGTGAGCTTGACGTTAGAGGTAGGTCATGGTTCTTAAAAGCTACACTGGCTCATCAAGATGAACATTTGTAATTAGTTATTTGGAATTGCTTACTCAATGACGGAGTAACATATTGAAAAAAAAAAGTGGGTTGGACAGAACGATTGACTGACGAACAGACTGATGGATGGACAATGTAAAGAAATTCTATAGACCTCTCCTCCCTGGCAGACTATTTGTGGTCCAATAATCATGATAATCTTTCAATGTCACTGTATTGGTTATTACAATTAATCAAGTTATACAGGGTTTATAATAAGTAGATGAACATGTAAAAGACTGGCCTATAATAATAGCATTTGTAACATATGGTTGTGGCTAGATGATGGTTTTTGTTCTACATATTAAAAATTTGAACACAATCCCCCTCAAATTAATGTTTTTACAAGTTTCATTAAGAGAAAACATCACTTACAGACATCATTTTTTCTGGGTGAGATATTTATATGACAATTATTTTTGAACTGCTTTCAAATTGTCAGCCCCTAAGAGACATACAAGGATATAAAGAGATCTCGTCGTTGAAAAAAAATTAAAAAGGGAGGTAATTTCATCCAATCATCGAACTGTCTATAAAAAATCATCTGATGGGGCAAAAATTAAATCCATTAGATTGTTCTTGCCTATTTTAGGTAATAAACATTTTTAAATAATAAATACATATTATGAAAACATATATTCATACACAAAAACCAATGGTTTGATAGTTGTATAAATGGTTAGTTTATAAGACCAACTGAATGATACAAATAATGTCTTGGTGTTAATGCTTGCAATTTGGGGCGACATCCAGGGTACACTGTTACCCTTCCAAGCCCTAGGGAAGGTCTGAGAATAAGGTCACACAACCCTCAAGCAGGGGGACCACTTAACTAGTGGTGTGGGTGGTATAGAAATTGGCCCAGGTGTATATTTATCCATGTGAAGCCCTGTATAGGGCTGATGGTGCTATACACAAGGTTGAAATCACCCATGAGTGGCTAAGTAAGTTCAATGTGCAAGGTGGTTCAAGAACCATAACTCAATTCAGACTACTCTAATGCCAAGGCAAATTTTTAAATAAAAATTTCAAATATCTGACACTTTAATCTTGGGTCTGTTATTAAGATTAAGAAATTGGAAATATTCAACAAAGTTCAGCTTAACAAAGATCTTACAGCCATTTCAATACATCAAAAATATTTAATAGCAATCCAGCACAATTTCCGTCAATAAAATTGCTAAAAAGGACAATGGGAAAAGTGTGTAATAGTTTTATTACAGACAGGAAAAAAATAAAACTTAAGATATTTTTTAATTCCATTTAAAAGGTAATCAGACAAAAGAACAATACCAAGCAATTATCGCAGTGATTAATTCCTGAAATAATAGATTTTGGTTGGTTTAATTCTGAAAATAAACCTATAAATGGACTCTTGATTGAAAGAAAAGTGACTATATTATATTAATTAAGTTAGAATGGGCTTAAAGACCCATATGTAAACCATACCGTAACCAGTCTGGACTTCGGGGCTGCTCTTTCAATATGCTTGTTCATCTCTCCCACCTGTAGTCGAATTTCGTAGGTACATTTGGGCTGAAAAAACAACACTTAACCATTTTGCATAACATTAACAATTTGTTACAGTTGTACACAAGTAACAATTTAGTTCTAAACATTTCTTATAAAAAATTATTGATAACATAAAATTTAATATTCTAAGAAGTTTTATTATATTTTGTGTTGCAAATGTCAACAAATGTTAACAATTTCATACAAGGAACAGTAGTAAAAGTCAGTAACAGCCTGTGTTGAAAAATAAGACAAAACCATCCATTTTAACAACTGGTTAACCTACGAACTTTTCTACTTTCACAGGAAAATCCAAACCAGACTTTAACAAACTTTTGACTTCAGTTTCCAAAGTCAACTGACACTAACTATTCAAATTCCAACAATTATTTTCTTTTTATAAAATTCAATAGAATTTGATATTTTATTTCAGTAACAAAGAAAACTGATTGCAAAAATTGACATTAAATGACAGTAAACAATCTAACCTTTTCCTCTATAAATACGCATTTCACATGTGTGACCAGCATAGATCCAAATCAGCCGTTACATCCGTGTTGTCTTATCAGGATCTGCAATGTTCGCTTTTTGGTCAGAAATAGTCAAATAAATCCAAAAGCAAATAGAGTAGATCCTTATCAGATGGCACTGATGTTCCAGCTCTTCTGGATCTAGTCTGTTTACCTATGCCATAATGGGATATAAACCGAAACCGGTATGGAGGCAAGAGTTAAATTAATATGTGAACATGGGGCTCAACCGCAGCAGCTAACCTGTAGTCCTCGGATTCTGTAATGCCCATTGTTCTCTGTTTTACTCTCCTCCTGGTACATCGAGCATCCATCTTTACCAATTGCCTCTACTAACACACCTGGCTCTGGTTCCCCATTCAATGAGGTCACATGACCATAACAGCTATAAATAGATAAATACAATCAATTTATTTACTGGTACATCTGAAACAAACCAGGCTCTGGTTCCCCATTCAGGAAAGGCACATGACCATAAAAGCTATAAATATATAAACATAACGACTGAATATACTGGTAAGTCAAGCAACTCCCCCTTAAACACACTAAGCAGTTACTTAAGCTCTGGTTCCCAATTCAGAGGTCACATGACCATAACAGCCAACCCCAGATTCACATAAAAACAATACTGGTATACCAACTACCTAAACAAACACACCCACCCTACTCTTGTCCCTTATTTAGAGGATAGTCACATGAACTAAATATATATGAACACAATAACACAATGGTTCATTTTCTTTCTGGCTATGCCACTTAAGAAAATATCAATTCCAATGCTTAAATGATGAACTGTATTACTACCATACACCAATAAATTTAAATAAATACCCTTTGTATAATTACTGTTGCTACAACATACATGTACTGAACTAAAGAAAACAATCTTGCTATTGTTAACTGTATGCAACTGCCAACCAACAGAGGTCAACTGTGCTCACCTATAAGCAGTTCTGACTCCCTTGATGCTAACATCAACAGTGGTTCCCTCCTTCACTTCTAACATCTGCGAAACGGGCTCAAATTTGTATTCTTTCATCATCGGACGCAGGAAATATTGACCAGGGCTCTGCACAGAGAAAATATTAAAAACTTTTTATTTTGTATGACTTTACATCAGTCACTTTGCAGAAATGTTGAACTTCAACTCTAATGTGACTTCCACGTTAAATACCAGGGTTGAGATCAGAAAGCTTACGTTGGAAACCCGTTACAAAATTGAAAATGGGCCCAGCCTCTAAACTGACCACCACAATAAAGCGTTTTGAGATTTTTCTCCAATCTTTGCTTTGTGAACTGAGATCCAATAAACTTCAAGGGAGTGTCATCTCTCTGTTTGAAACACACAAACATTTTGATCCAATATTATTCAAGATGCAACTATAGAAAAAATATGGTTATTATGGTCACAAAAATTATACAAACAATATAATATCAATAATATGGTGTGATACTAATCTTCTTTCTACCTCTCGTGTACAAAAATGACTATAAAATTGATTGCCATTGCCAAATTACAATTAATGTAAATTTTGATGTAAATGTTATTATTCATGTTTTGACATTTATTTTCTGTATAAGAAAATCAACAAACTTCATTGTCAGATTTTGACTTTCATCGTCACTTGAATGCAAATCAATTTCAGTTGTGAGAACAGTTGCCCTGATGTCAGGATTTTAAAATTCAGTGCTAGTAAACAATGAAAAACAATTTGAAATAATTTGCGATCATGTAGTCAGAAAGTCATCATTAAGCACAGCTATTACGGTAGTCCCTGCTAGAAATATCTACGAGGAATGTTAAGAAGAATAAAAAAGATCGACTTACCAGGTTAACAAAAGACAGAATGCCATTTTCTGGAGTGAGATTGTTGCTGCGGTACTGTTTATCCCCGCTCAAAGATAACAACACCTCGGACAGAGGCTCATCTTTTTCTCCCAATACCTAAAAACAGACAAAATACAAATGTAAATTGTCAATGCTATATAAAGCACCATGACAATAAAGGGCTTCAGGGCTCTGTATCAGGTGTAGACCATGATCAGTCAGTCTGCACATCCACACTGTCAGATCAGCGTCAGCTTTTACTCCCAATACCTATTGAATATAGAGGAAAACAAGAGCTGTCACTGGAATTGACATATGCCCCCGAAATGCAGCTTGAAATCAAATAGGTATACATATGTAATAAATAAACATATGTAATGAAAAATATGCTTGTGGAAGACGAAGCATACTGCATGCATATAATGTGAAAGATGAAAGGATCATAATTATGTTTCAAGTCTGTAGTAAATATATAGTTAAATAAAGTTAAATATTAATATGAACAAGAGGTCCATGATGGCCCTTTATCACTCACCTGAGTGCAACGTCTCGATATGGTGAACATTTACATCAAGTTATTTTAAAATCCAATAAGAAACAACAAATCTACAGCTTGGAAAAGAAAATGCTATTTTTCGTAACAGTGACCTTGACCTTTGACCTACAGGCATGGGTATTGTAAGCAACACATCCCTTTGTCATGGTGAATATTTTTGTAAAGTTATTTTGAAATCACTTCATTCATTAGGAATTAACAGCCAAGACAAGAAAATGTTATTTTTAGTAACAGTGACCTTGACCTTGGACCAACAGGCATGGGTATTGTACGCGAAAGTACACCTTGTCATGGTAAACATTTGAGCCAAGTTATTTTAAAATCCAATGAGAAATAACAAATTTACAGCATGGACAAGATTTTTCTATTTATAGTAACAGTGACCTAGTTTTTGAACCCAGGTGACCCATATTCAAACTCAACCAATTAATAACTGGGACATATGTCCTGACCAAGTTTCTTTACAATCTGAGAGTAAAATTGTGACCACTATAGTGTAAACAAGAAAATTCTATTTTTAGTAACAGTGATCTAGTTTTTGGACCCAGATGACCCATATTCGAACTTGTCTGACAAATCATTAGGACAAACATCCTGACGAAGTTTCATGACAATCGGAGCAAAAATGTGACCTCTAGAGTGTTAACAAGAAAATTCTATTTTAAGTAACAGTGACCTAGTTTTGGGACCCAGATGACCCATATTCAAACTCGTCCGAGAAATCATTGGGACAAACATCCTGACCAAGTGTCATGACAATCAGAACAAAAATGTGACCGCTAGAGTGTTAACAAGAAAATTCTATTTATAGTAACAGTTACCTAGTTTTTGGACCCAGGTGACCCATATTCAAACTCGGCCTAGAAATAAATGGGACAAATATCCTGACCAAGTTTCATGATAATTGGAGCAAAAATGTGACTGCTAGAGTGTTAACAAAAAAATTCTATTTATAGTAACAGTGACCTAGTTTTTGGGATCAGGTGACCCATATTCATACTCGGCCTAGAAATAAATGGGACAAATATCCTGACCAAGTTTCATGATAATTCGAGCAAAAATGTGACCGCTAGAGTTTTAACAAGAAAATTCTATTTATAGTAACAGTGACCTAGTTTTTGGACCAGGATGAAACTTATTCGAACTCGTCCGAGAATTCATTGGGACAAACATCCAGACCAAGTTTCATGACAATCGGAGCAAAAATGTGACCGCTAGAGTGTTAACAAGAAAATTCTATTTTTAGTAACAGTGACCTAGTTTTTGGACCCTGATGACCCATATTAAAACTCGTCCAAGAAATCATTGGGACAAACATCCTGACCAAATTTCATGACAATCGGACAAAAAAATTTTACCTCTATTGCGTTAACAAAATTTACCTTAGGGTTAGGGTTTAGGGTTAGGGTTAGGTAAAAAGGCCCATAACTCAGCCAAAAATAATCAGATCAGAAATTCCTTTGGATATGCATAACAAGTCTTGGTGACAAACACTCCTGTGAAGTTTCAATGAAATCCCTCAAGCGATTTCAGTTTACGTTAGGGTTAGGGTTAGGGTTTAGGGTTAGGGTTAGGGTTTAGGGTTAGGGTTAGGTAAAAAGGTCCATAACTCGGCCAAAAATAATCCGATCAGAAATTCCTTCGGATATGCACATCTATGCTTGGTGACAAACACTCCTGTGAAGTTTCAATGAAATCCCTCAAGCGGTTTGGGAGAAGAAGCGAGGACAAGATTTTGCTTCAAAGGGCCATAACTCAGCCAAAAATAATCGGAGCAGAAATTCCTGACGATATGCACAACTAGGCTTGGTGACAAACATTCCTGTGAAGTTTCAAAGAAATCCCTCAAGCGGTTTCAGAGGAGAAGCGAGGACAAGATTATTTCGGACGGACGGACGGACGGACGGACGGAAGGACGGACGGACGGTCCGATTACTATATGCCTCCCTTCGGGGGCATAAAAATAACTCTAACCAAACATATGAAAAGTCCCATGACAAAAATTGGGCTTAAGGCCTACGTGGCCAGTGTAGACACAATATCAGGCTGCAAATCCATGCAGTTTGATCAGGGTCTACACTGGCCAGTGTTGACACATTATCAGGCTGCAACTCCATGCAGTTTGATCAGGGTCTACACTGTTCACCATCAGTCAGAGGACGTTCTTAATGCACATAGAAAATAATTTAAATATTCATTTTACTGAGAATGTTTAGATACTTATTTTTCTGGGCAGATTTAGATATTCATTTTTCTGAGCAAAAACGCAAACAGTGTAGATCCAAATTTAACTAAATCAATTTAACCCTTTCATCCATAGATACACCTTTATTGCCTGGACAAACAATTTAGATCCAGATTAGCCGGCACATCCGTGCAATCTGATCAGATTCTTATCAGTTTGCTTTTTGGTTTGTTGGGTTATTTATGACTAAAATGCGACCAGTGCAGATCCTGATCAGACCGCACGGATCAGACGGCATGAAAGTGCCGGCTGATCTGGATCTACACTGGTCGCATATGCATAAAAACGTGTATGTATAGAGGAAAGAGTGAGCAAAGAGAAAATACCTTGACATTGATCTGGCTGAGTTTTCTAGCCCGGAATACCGCCATTTCTTTTTCGTCCTTCTCCAAAACGAAGCCCTCTTTCTCTGCTGTCACCATATAGTCAAAACCTTTGTGCAATGGTCCAACTCTGTGAGTAACAAATATATAATTTTATGTATCAGCTTTACTAATAAACCCATAGTCATATTAAAATCTGAATTCTTAAAACCTCAATGTTCATAAATATACATTTTGATTGAAGTTTGATCAGGAACTTACAGGTTTTAAAAAGCACACAAGATGGGATTCTTTTGCAAACATCTCAGTCCACATCAGTTCTTTGAAAGGGCCACACAAAAATGGTTTCCTTTCTCAGTTTTACAACCTTGAAGGATGGTTTCAACAAACTGAGGGCCTACTGCATAGGACAAACATAGGACTTAAAGAACATGTTTCACAATCAATTACTATTAAATGAGCTTTAACTAAATTTAAACTAACACAAATCGACATTATAAACAAACCAAAACTTACTTAAAATCCCCTTTCTCACTTGACAACACCGTGATTTTTTCCATCCTATCTTGCCTTTCATACACTGTGACCTTGACCTCAGCAAGTGGTGGGATCACATGACCAGCAATAAACACGCCCTTTTCTCCTGTAAACTTGATCATCTCCCCTGGACATGATTCTGAAGGACAACAAATCCACATTTGTAAAGTCATGTTCTATTTTCAAAAATAGACATCCCTTTCCTGCATATATATGCATTTTTACAGATGTGCGACCAGTGTAGATCCAGATCAGCCAGCACATCCGTCTAATCAGGATCTTCACTGGTCGCATTTTGGTCAGAAATAACCATTAAATCAAAAAGCAAACAGTTTAGATCCTGATCAGACAGCACGGATGTATGGGCTGATCTGGATCAAAACTGTTCACCCATGCAATTATGGAGGAAAGGGTTATATTGTAAAATGATCACTATTGGTCTTCATACAAAGACATGTATGCCTGTTGTGTTTTTATTCCCTTAAATTATTTTGCATGAATATATGCATTTGCAATTTTTTAATTTTCAAGAAATTTGAATTAATTTGTTTTTAATATTTTGTTGTTTGTTTTTTTTAATTCTGTTAAATTACGGTATCTCGTATATCTCATCTCTCAGCTAAATTGTGTTCTGTTACCAAACATTGAAATGCCAAAAGAAGTAGTGTAGTATCATTTAATTAAGTGGGGATCAAATTTCAAGCTTAAGACATAAATTCGCGCAAATGTATTATTCTCACATGATTAGATAGTCAATGGTTTGATTTCGCTAAGGTTTGATTTCGCGCTCTTTCTCTAATGCGAAATATTCAAAAATTAAACCATCGTGAAATATAATGATACCACGTTAAACAATGAATAAGCAGGCTGATAGGAATCAACACTGTTCACAAATGGAATATAAGCTATATCCTTGGGGTCACATGACCTCACGTCAAACCGGATCCTACCTCCACTAACAGTAACCTCCAATGATGTTGGTGAGTACAACATCTCTGATGACTTTACGGTCACTGTTAACTTCTCCCCAGTTCTGTAAAGAGAATAATACATAATGTTGTGTTTAAGAAATATATGTTGAAAACAATCTGCAGATAAAACAAAAAATATAATTAAACTGCATCATGCAAATGCAAATGTGTCTTCGGAACCTTGATGTCATTTCGTTATAAATGCAGTCAATTACAGAAATGACATTACAAAAGTTCAGCAGATGACATTGCTTAAAACCATTTCTCACAAAAAGAAATGTGGTCTAAATTTGTAGCAAAAATGCATAATGTTAAGTAGAAATTGAAATATAAATACTTCTAGCAATTTAATCAAATATATTCACAAAATTGTGTCTTGCTATTACCTGTACTGACCACAAGTTTGTAACACTAAACTGAGAATGAAAACCAGTCTCAGATCTCAAGCACCCAATTTGTTAGTCCCGAGACTATGTTCAATTTCATCAAATAAGGTTACAGAGGTCATAGACTAGTCTCCAATCCCTGTTTTATAACATTGAGACCTGATTCAAATGAAGCATTACCTTGTCCAGTGTGAGAACTTGTAATCCTGTGGACCTTTCACCTTCCTGGTACCGTTACCCTCACTAGTAGTTTCCAGTGTGAGGGGACCCAGCCGGGTAACAGACTGGTCTAGTGATGATTCTATGGTTACCATGAGATCGCTGACTGGTTCCTCTGTCTTCACCACTCCATACACAATATGTGACACTGCTGTCAGGGTCAAAGTCTCCGGATTTGACCTAGATTGAAAACAAAGAAGAAAAATGGACTTGAAACGATATTTTCTTTTGATCTCTTTAGATTTTTCTTCCATTTGCATCACAGAAACAGACATTAAAACAAACAAGATAAAGTTTCATTAGTATCGTAACTAACAAATGTTGTCTATTTTTAAAATCAAATCAAACTAATTTTTAAAAAATGACTCTTTCTCCTCTCCGCCATATAGTAATTACATAATATTGAATACCTTTCTGACTGAATGACAAACGCATCTCAAACCTTGAAGGGCTTAGCACAGTAACATTCACATTTGCGACCAGGATAGACCCTAATTACAGCCTGCACATACAATTATCTGACTGACCGAAACTGATAGAAAGTATAATTAAATCATCAGTTTAAAAGAAAGTTTAATTGGTAAAGACACTAACGTATCATAGCTGTAGACATCCTTCTCAAACTTGTGACATGAATCTGGTGTAAGCTGGTAGATTCCCGGCTCAGCCAGACAGAACCTGTTCTTGCCTTTGTTCAATTCAAACAAACCAACACTGCCCTGCTTCTGTTCATGTGCAAAATGCTGAAAATCAAGTGCAGATTATTTACCTTCTAAGGAGAGCAAAATGTCGGATGCTTTAGCAACATGTGGAATGCTTCTGTAATATAGCAACAATTTAATGCTAGTAACCTCATATCTACAATTAACCAACACTAAAGGGTAAGATAAAGTACACTAATTATTGTTACAGTGTGAGTATTTAAACACTTACCACAGTAACTGGTTGTGAGACAGTACACTCACTGTTACAGTGAGTAAGAAAGTACACTTACCATGGTTGCTGGGTGTGAGAAAGTACACTTACCATGGTTACTGGGTGTGATACAGTACCCTTACCATGGTTGCTGGGTGTGACACAGTACACTTATTATGGTTGTTAGGTGTGAGTTAGTACACTTACCATGGTTACAGGGAATCAGAGAGTGTTCTTACATGTACCATGATAACAGGTTGTGAGATTGTACACTTACCATGTTTTCTGTGTTTGAGATAGTACACTTACCATGGTAACTGGGTGTGATATAGCACACTTACCATGGTTACTGGATGTGAGATAGTACAGTTGAGGATGTAGCCTGTCTGCACAAACTGTAGACTGTCCACATTGCTGTTTCCCACCTCAAAATCCAAAGTCTTGTCTTTCCAGCACAGACTGTCTCTCATTACAGTTGCTGCAAAAGATCCATTATTGCTTTTATGCTTTTGTAAACAGTTGCATATTCATCATTTTTGTATTTATTTCACGGTATCTTGTATATATGTACAATCAACCCCTATAACACTTCTTAATTAGAAATGTGAAATTAAAATATTATTAGAAATGTGAAATTAAAACATTATTAGAAATGTGAAAATTAAAATATTTATTAGAAATGTTAAATTAACATATTATTAGAAATGTGAAATTAAATTAGAAATGTTATATAAACATTTCATTTAAAAGGTGAATTATTAGAATGTGAAATTAAAATATTAGAAATGTGAACTTAACATATTATTAGAAATATGAATAATTAGAAATGTGAAAATACACATATCATTAGAAATGTGAATTAATTTAATAGAAATGTGAAATTAACATATTAGAAATGTGAAATGAACATATTATTAGAAATGTAAGTAAATTTAATAGAAATGTGAAATTTACATATTATTAGAAATGCGAATTATTAGAAATGTGAAATTAACATATTATTAGAAATGTGAATTATTAGAAATGTGAAATTAACATATTATTAGAAATGTGAATTAATTAAATAGAAATGTGAAATTAACATATTATTAGAAATAATTTTTATCAGAATGTGAAATTAACATATTACAAATATGAAATTAACATATTATTAATGTGAATTAATTTAACAGAAAATATGTGAAATTTACATATTATTAGAAATGTGAAGTTATTTAATAGAAATGTGAAATTAACATATTAGAAATGTGAAATTAACATATTATTTAAACTGATCTAAGTTGATGTATGATAGCATACCTTTATACTTTCCAGGCAGAACATTATCAAAGGTAAACGTGGCCACTTTTTGTGAAGTCTGAGCCTGTATAAAGTAAAAGTATTACATAGATATTGCTAATCTTATATTCATCTTGGTCTTCTCTGCATATCATGAATAAGCAAACAGGTTGAATTATCTTCATATACATGTGTGCAATCATAGCAGAAGCAATCCAAATGGCCACAAACATAGATTCAAACACATCAAATGATAACTCAAACGCGAAGAAAAACTGTGTATTAATCGTACAAGAAGAAAAAAGCTTTAATATTACAAATACAAAAATTCATCTAAAGAAAAGTTTTGAACAATCTATTATCCAGAAAACTGCATCTGACCCCTATACCATAAATGCAAGATCTTACTCCCCTGCCACAAATACAATGCCTACAAGATCTGACCCTATATAACATATGCAAGACACATAAACCATTTAATACCTGCGAGATCTGTTTATCTGCCCTTCCATTAGCATCTAGGGACACTTCCATGGGTCCACATTTCTCCATGCATGTGATGGTGCCGGTAACTCGTGCACGAAACTGGGAGAACACAATGTCTAACACTGGTTTGTTTGTAACGCTGACGAGTTGCTCTGTTGGTGCAATGGTCAGCCCGGCCTTGGTTTCTACCTCTGTCATGTGAACCTACAAAATGACAAACATTTATTGTTTACATCTGGAAATCATAGTCCATAGGAATGTGGATAGGACCTGGTGAGAGAGTGAGTTGTATTTCAAGGCTAACTTTTATGTACTGCAAGTACATTTGTAACTTAGTACTGAGGTACTGGGGTTTTATTTCGAATCTTTTGTGTTAGGTAAAGTGAGCAAATTCAACCCTAGTGAAATCAAAACCATTGAATATCTTATCTTATACGAATAATACAAGTGCATGATTTATGCTTGCGCAAAATGTCATTTATGTCTTGTGTGTGAGTAACCTATCCCTGCGAAATGAAATGATATGCAGTAACAGATATCCATAGTTGATAAACTCCTCATGTGTAACACTTGATAAAAATTTTAACAGAGACCTGGATAAAAATAATCTTTAGCTATAATAAATTCCTTTACGTCAGTTTAAGTAAATACTAAAAATATCAGCTACACATTCTTTTCAGCATTTCTAACATAAATGATTATAAATTCTGTTTTTATTCCAAAAGATTGAATGATTTAACAATAAAGGAAAATGGGTTATAAAACAGAGCATTGACACCATTCTGGTATCTCAGCCCGCCAAATGACAGCTCTGAGTGTTTGCTCACTTCAGTTCTGAGATTGTGCAAAATTTCAACCAATTAGATTGAGGAAAACTGAGACTAGTCTTCAAGCTCAGTTTTACAAACTTGGAAAGAAAATCTTGGTCAAAACTACGAAAGTCTGTGTATCCTACCCTGACAACATATTTCCCAGGATTAACTGAGGTGCAGAAAGTGCCATCTTCGGCGGTCTCCTTGGATACAACAGCTGACCCTTTGCCTTCTGGGAAAATTATTATCTTCCTCTTGGTAACTTGCTGTGTTAAACTTTCTGGGAACTTGTCTATGGTCACACGGCCACAAATGTTGAAACTACAAGAACAAAATTTTGGAAAAGTCAGAAACCTTTATAATAATTGTCAGAAATACCCAAATATCATAACAATATTATTTTAAGGTGGAGTGGGGAACAATTATAGGAAGAAGTATTACATGCATTTTCTTACAAACCACTAACATTTATGAAAGGCAATTTACATTAACATAAATACCTCTATGAATGCCAAAACACAAATTGCCAAGGTCTCTTAACTCATGAACTCTTTCCCAGTTTTATCTTGAGCTATCAAACTATTCTAAATAAGAATATACTTGTTAAAATTTTGCATTTAAATAGGTTTCTGTTTCATCCTATCAAATATCTGTGGTGTATGTGGAGGGTGGTGTGGAACTGTTGCAGTGGCAGGGTGAGGGTTAGGGGCGGTTAAGGGGAGTAATTGAAGTAATTGGATAATGGCAAATAACCTAATGGCTATCAGTAGGAAAGAATGTACTTAGATGTTAATCAAACAGCGTTATCAGTATTTGTTTATTTTTAGCAAGTATAATAAATCTTTAATCGCCTATACTTGAATAATTTGTCCTACCTACTTGAACAGTTCTATTCCATCTCACCTTGATGGTACAATATCAGGCAGCTGTGGGGTATTCGGTGTCTACCTACTTGAACAGTTCTATCTCACCTTGATGTTACAATATCAGGCAGCTGTGGGGTATTGGGTGTCTACCTACTTGAACAGTTCTATCTCACCTTGATGGTACAATATCAGGCAGCTGTGGGGTATTGGGTGTCTACCTACTTGAACAGTTCTATCTCACCTTGATGGTACAATATCAGAAAGCTGTGGGGTATTGGGTGTCTACCTACTTGAACAGTTCTATCTCACCTTGATGGTACAATATCAGGCAGCTGTGGGGTATTGGGTGTCTACCTACTTGAACAGTGCTATCTCAACGTGATGGTACAATATCAGGCAGCTGTGGGGTATTGGGTGTCTACCTACTTGAACAGTTCTATCTCACCTCGATGGTACAATATCAGGCAGCTGTGGGGTATTGGGTGTCTACCTACTTGAACAGTTCTATCTTACCTTGATGGTACAATATCAGGCAGCTGTGGGGTATTGGGTGTCTACCTACTTGAACAGTCCTATCTCACCTTGATGGTACAATATCAGGCAGCTGTGGGGTATTGGGTGTCTACCTACTTGAACAGTTCTATCTTACCTTGATGGTACAATATCAGGCAGCTGTGGGGTATTGGGTGTCTACCTACTTGAACAGTTCTATCTTACCTTGATGGTACAATATCAGGAAGCTGTGGGGTATTGGGTGTCTACCTACTTGAATCATTAATTCCTATCTCACATTGATGGTACAATATCAGGAAGCTGTGGGGTATTGGGTGTCTACCTACTTGAATGATTAATTCCTATCTCACCTTGATGGTACAATATCAGGCAGCTGTGGGGCATTGGGTGTCTACCTACTTGAATGATTAATTCCTATCTCACCTTGATGGTACAATATCAGGAAGCTGTGGGGTATTAGGTGTCTACCTACTTGAACAGTTCTATCTCACCTTGATGGTACAATATCAGGCAGCTGTGGAGTATTGGGTGTCTACCTACGTGAACAGTTCCATCTCACCTTGATGGTACAATATCAGGCAGCTGTGGGGTATTGGGTGTTATCCTGATCTCTTTCTCATCAAACACCATGTTGTCTGCTTGGACCAGCAGTCGGTACATGCCGGTTTTCATGTTCTCCAAGCTTACACACCATCCTTGCCGGTAGTCGTCACTGCTTTACCATTCAACAACACCTTGGCACCACCTATACCCTAGGGAAATGTTACCATTCACATGCTTTATGAGTGACATCAATTCTACCAGCAACCGACGTAACATATTCAAGTCAGTGACATCATTTAGAAAATAAAGGTTTGCCATAACCTTAACATTTTAGCATAGGGAAAGAAAATTTAGATTGTTTACATATACACAAATATTATGAACAACAAAGGTATGCAAGAAAAAGTATCTTGCATAAGACATTCAGTTAAGAATGTCAGCAGAGCCTCATTTCCGCAAAAACAGTTCATCCTCAGAGAGCTTTCCATCTTCACCTCACACTCCTGAAAGATACTTATAATCGTTTACACCTTATGATGGCCTATGTGTGATCGAGTGCAGGTAGTAGTGCAGATCGAGATCAGCCTGCACATTTTTGCAGTTTTAATAGGATCTATACAAGTCGCTTTAAGATTCAAAAGGATATTTCTGACAAGAATCAAGCCATCCAGATCTAAATCAGACCACAAGGATGTGCAGGATAATCATGATCTACACTGGTCATACATTGGATATTATCTATATTCATGGAGTAAAAGGTTGAATAATTTCAATACTTAAAATCACTTACTTTTATTTGTTTGTTTATTTGTTGGTATAAGAATTATATTTGGTAATTTTCTAGCATCATGCTCAAAATTAGTTACCTAGATATATTTTTGCTTTCTTTAACAAACAATGAAAAAGCAAAATCATTCTACAGTCAAAATTCTTTTCTGTTTAGTTTTGCACAGGATTTTGTTGTTTAGGGCAAGCCCATTCTTTTATCTGGGAACCATACACACTGGTGCTATTAATCTGAAAATACCAAACTAAAGTTTCGATGTTTACTATTACCCCGTCATGATCAAAATTGTACTGTTTATTAAAAAAACTGGCAATAAACAGCACGGGTATAATTTATAAGAATTTCCATTACTGCATATGAACAGGCAAAATCAAATTGAGCCAGCAATAATTTCATATTTGTTGAGTCTGGTGGCTTTTATAGTTCCCTTTTTTTTTTATCTAATTTACCTTATAGAGACTACAAACGGAAGCCAAAAGTTCAAGGTCAAAATTAAATCATTACAGAGATGATCTATCAAATTAAATAATTACCCTTTACACCAGGGAATATGGCTGTTAACAGTTAAGATCCAGATCAACATTTTGATCCAGATTAGCTGGTTTTCTGATAAAAATTTAAACTGTTAACTGCAATTTTTATAAGGCTTTTTTTACCAAGCAGCTACCAGTGTAGATTCAGAAAAGATGGCATGGATGTTCATAAACCCGTAACTACATTTGGATACTCTTTATATCACATTGGCAGCGAGTGTAAATCCAGATCAGAGAGCACAATTCCATCTTATCTGAACTACACTGTTTGCTTCTCTGTCAGAAATCATATAACGAATCAAAAACAAAATTTTTTTAAGCTGTTTGCCCATATCCATGTACATGTAGTATGGGCTAAATTGCTGATGATAAGGCAGTTATTTCAAAAACTGCCTAAGACGTCAAAGATTTTGTGTGTGTTTTTATTACTGGACATGTGATTATAATATGCTTTACTGTGTAATATTTTAGACGAATTCGCCAGAAAAAAGGTTTTAAAAGAGTATAATACATTTTTTATTTTGTTTTAAGCATCACAACCTCATTGTACATTTAAATTTAATAACAGATGACATATAATGAACCCATATACATAAAGATAGCGGTTAAAAACCTGTTTGAATGATCTTATTTTCACTAATATTAATGAAAATTATTTACAATTTTAACTATTTAAGTATTTTGTTGGTTTATTTGAAATTCAAGGAATATTCACTGATATTGTCACTGTCATTGATGTAAAGTTTGTTCTCAGTGCTCAAATAGGTAATGTAAATCCCAACATCATTTTCTATAATAACCTGGACTTTGTTGAGGTCTGCAGTCAGCTGCTGAATGTTGCGTGTATCACGGCTACATACATACACATAACCATAATTGTCCACGGTAATACCCCAAGGATTCTGCATTTCAGTATAGATCGCCTTGACTTTTCCATCCAAGGTCAAACTAATAATACTTTGCTTTCTAATGTCAGTTACATAAATTGTTTGTCCATCAGGACTCAGAGCTATATCTACCAGAATATCATACTGATCAGCACCTTGATCATGTGTTTGGATTGTTCTGAAAGTAGAATCTTCTTTCACTTTGAACCAGGAAGTAAGATTTCCTTGAATTTCTTGAAAACCCTAACATTATTTTGACGAATTGGCACTAAACATTGTAGACCAGCATATACTTATTTCAGGTATGAGTTGCTTTGGTATATTGTTCATGAATTTCAGAGTTCTCGTGCAAATGTTTTTTCTTTTGTTTTAGTATGTGCTTGGTAATTAGAACATGAATTAGACTAAATTGAGCTTGCAAACATTTACTACATCCATAGCTTAATACATTTATTTACTAAAATCTACGTGGCAATAAGTACTTCCCCCAAAATTCATTTTTTTGAAATTTTAGCCTGTTTTCGCCATTTGCAATGTTTGCGATACCTTAAAAAATTACATGAAGCTAGTTAATTAGTCTAAATTTTTTCTGACAGTCTTAAAAATACCGATTTAGGTTGTTTTTTTTTAAGTTAGAAACATTAACATTTTCACATTTATGAATACTTTAATCACTCGCATATTTAACCTGTTGTTATGTTCATATTTGCTTCCTTGTGCATAGTTGCTATGCAGTGAGGAACATTTGAGCTATATATCTGTAAGTTTAAGTTAGTTTAACCTAATTTTCTACAACAAATCTACGAATTGA
>JAZAYU010000125.1:815242-845242 GCA_038501625.1 Corbicula japonica
ATTGGGTGTAATTCTGATCTCTTTCTCATCAAACACCATGTTGTCCGCTTGGACCAGAAGCCGATACATGCCGGTTTTCATGTTCTCCAGGTCATACACACCATCCTTGCCGGTTGTCGTCACTGCTTTACCATTTAATAACACCATGGCACCACCTATACCAGACCCCTGTGGCAAATAACGACACTATGTGAAAGCTCTCTTATTTTTGCATATTTGATAAGTGTTTCCGTGTGATTTACCAAGGACGGAAAATCTTATCTTTTCCCTATGGAAACGATACCATTCGCCTGCTACATGAGTGACATCGCGTCTTCAAGCATCTTGACGTATCATCATCAAGTCAGTGACATCATTTAGAAAATAAAGGTTTGCCATAACAAACATTTCAGCCTAGGGAAACAAAATTTAAATTGTTTATATATACGCAAATGTTATGAACAACAAAAGGTATGCAAGAAAATGTATCTTGCATATGACATTCGGTTAAGAATATTGGCAGAGTCTTGATCCCGCAAAAACAGTTCACCCTTGGAGACAGATTTTTCCATCTTCATCTCACACTCCTGCAAGATACTTGTAATCCTTTAATCCTTTTAGACCTAAACACTTAACTGGCATAATAAACGTTGTGATAAAAAAAACTTCCTATTTAAATCTTAAAATACCATTCTAAGTCAAAAAAGTTCAGGCTGCTGGCAGACTGTATGTGTGCCTTGTTTTCAATGTCAGGGTTACAGTTGAAGGTTGAGGTGTTTTCCAGAACCATTCTTTGAAATCAATTGCATTATATGTTCTGTGATAATGCAGGATTTATATTCTCAGATCCCCTGTCAAAATTCTATTCTGTTTAGTTCCGCCCAGTATTTCCTTGTTTAAGGCAAACCCATTCTTTGCTTGGTTTATTTGCATCTGGTGAATAATTTTAACATGAATCGGCAGATGTTCATCACCTTGAGACTTAGGGTTAAAGTACATTTTAGAATTCTATGATTATGTTTCTTTCAAACTTCAGGACATCATACACAAGATTCTGAGTTTTGTTGTTGTTTTTGTTGTTGTTTTTTGTTGTTTATGTTGTTTTTTTAGGTTTTTTGTGTGTGGGTGGGGGGGATGAAAGCAAGGTCTTTATCGAGGTTCATTATCCCTTAACTCCATGGATATTTTATCACACTGGTGACAAGTGTAGATCCAGATCAGTAAGCTCCATCTTATCTGATCTACATGGTACACTTCTCGGTCAGAAATAATCTAATGAATCTAAAAGCAAAAAGTTTCTTAGCTGTTTGCCCATATCTATAATATGAACTAAGGCACTGCCTCTTATCGAGCTCTAGCTTTAATAATCTCGGATAATAATTTATATTAAAAATAATTTGTGTCTAACATTTGTTAGCCTACTCATGCACGATATAATTATGTGATTTTTGGAAAGAATTTAAGTCTGCATTAACTATCTCTGAATTCAGCTGGACAACTGGCAATCTGACTTTTACTAAACATTTGTGTTTTTTAATGTGTAAAACACAAAGGATACTTGCTTAAATTTTACAACCCAAGTGTTTTCCATTACCTCAATTAATGCAATATTGAATATTAATAAATTCTTCATTGATACATGTAATTTCTAATTATTATGTCACATTGTGCATGAAAATTAATATATTATTTTATGAAAAATAAATCTTATTATTAAAATGTTACCTTGATTACACTTGAATTTGTAACTTGCAGTTGCACAAAATTGTGCCATGCTATTCAAATGTATATATATGCATGTAAATGAATAAAGTTATAATCTAGAACTAAAAAGTACTGTTTTAATATACATCACATTAACACCACTTTAAGATTTCAATATGTAGTGGGATACATCATCTAGATTTTGGGGCATATTTGTGCAGTCATTTGAAAATATCTCCAGGAATGACAATGCCATAGGAATTTTCAGTTATTAACAACAGTAATTTGAAGCTATAGATGCTGTGTTAAAAATATTATGACAATATGGTTCATATTTGGTGACAATAAGGTACATATTTGAGCCAAGTTACTTGAATTCATGTGCATGATAGAATTACTTATTTAAGTTGAAAAATAGTTCAGCTATTGGACCAAAATAGATGAAATAATCTCAATCAATTAAACACAAACATGTACAATGCCATGTAGTCTGATTATCCACATGTAACACTCCTTTACAGGTCTTAGTAACTGATTTGAAACAAAATGCTTCTTTATATCTATTTTCTTTACAAATATGAATTGCGGTTGCCAATCAAATCATGCATTAAAAATGTTGTTGGTCCATTTTTTAAAATGTATAATAACAATGTTAAGAGATTATTGTTTACAAAAAAATGTAAACCTGGGAACACATCAATTGGCAATAAAATGCCATTATTCATAACCACTTTTGGACCTCTGTCTGGTAAGTATTTTATACATGTAATATATATACTGGAAAATGTGAATTTCAAATTCTGAAGCTCATTCCAGTTGGTATTTTCTTGATTTTGTATTTTTTATTGCAGAAATGTAAGCAAAACTACTGTAAAATAGGTAAATTTCTCTTAAACAAGAGGGCCATGATGGCCCTATATTGCTCACCTGAGTACAAAAGTACTCTCAGCTTTACCCAAGGGCCTACATTTAAATAATGTTGGTAAAGGTTCTCTTCACAATACTCAAAACGAAATATCTAAGGTCTAGTCGCATTAGTTTCAGAGAAAAATGATTATTTATGTTTTCCTATATAAATCAATGTAAATAAGAGAACCCTGGGGCGTGGCCAATTTTGGCCCAGGGGACATAATTTGAACAAACTTGGTAAGTATCCACTAGACAATGCTACATACCAAATATCTAAGCTTAAGGCATTGAGGTTTCCAGTAAGAAGATTTTTAAAAATTGCCTTTTTACATATTAAGGGCCCCTGGGGCAGGGCCAATATTGACCCCAGGGCCAACATTTAAACAATGTTGGTAAAGGGTCTCTTCACAAAACTCAAACCAAATATCTAAGGTCTAGTCCTATTAGTTTCGGAGAAAAAATGATTTTCCATGTTTTTCCTATATAACTGTATGTAAACCAAGAGAACCCTAGGGCGTGGCAGATTTTGGCCCAGGGGACATAATTTGAACAAATTTAGTAGACATCCATTAGACAATGTTACTTACAAAATATCTAAGCTGTACGCATTGTGGTTTGTGAGACGAAGCTTTTTAAAGATTTCCTATATAAGTCTATGTAAAATGAAGTGACCCCTGGGGCAGGGCCAATTTTGACCCCAGGGAAATAATTTGAACAATCTTTGTAGAGTTCCACTAGAGGGTATTAAATGCCAAATATCTAAGCTCTAGGCCTTGTGGTTTCAGACAAGAAGATTTTTAAAGTTTTTCCTATATAAGTCTATATAAAATGAAGTGACCCATGGGGCGGGGCCAATTTTGACCCCAGGGAAATAATTTGAACAATCTGTGTAGAGTACCACTAGAGGATGCTTAATGCCAAATATCTAAGCTCTAGGCCTTGTGATTTCAGACAAGAAGATTTTTAAAGTTTTTCCTATATAAGTCTATATAAAATGAAGTGACCCCTGGGGCGGGGCCAATTTTGACCCCAGGGAAATAATTTGAACAATCTTTGTAGAGTTCCATTAGAGGGTGCTAAATGCCAAATATCTAAGCTCTAGGCCTTGTGGTTTCAGACAAGAAGATTTTTAAAGTTTTTCCTATATCAGTCTATATAAAATGAAGTGACCCCTGGGGCGGGGCCAATTTTGACCCCAGGGAAATAATTTGAACAATCTTTGTAGAGTTCCACTAGAGGGTGCTAAATGCCAAATATCTAAGCTCTAGGCCTTGTGGTTTCAGACAAGAAGATTTTTAAAGTTTTTCCTATATAAGTCTATATAAAATGAAGTGACCCCTGGGGCGGGGCCGATTTTGACCCCAGGGAAATAATTTGAACAATCTGTGTAGAGTACCACTAGAGGATGCTTAATGCCAAATATCTAAGCCCTAGGCCTTGTGGTTTCAGACAAGAAGATTTTTAAAGGTTTTCCTATATAAGTCTATGTAAAATGAAGTGACCCCTGGGGCGGGGCCAATTTTGACCCCAGGGAAATAATTTGAACAATCTTTGTAGAGTTCCGCTAGAGGGTGCTAAATGCCAAATATCTAAGCTCTAGGCCTTGTGGTTTCAGACAAGAAGATTTTTAAAGCTTTTCTACAAGTCTATATAAAATGAAGTGACCCCTGGGGCGGGGCCAATTTTGACCCCAGGGAAATAATTTGAACAATCTTTGTAGAGTTCCACTAGAGGGTGCTAAAGGCCAAATATCTAAGCTCTAGGTTTCAGACAAGAAGATTTTTAAAGTTTTTCCTATATAAGTCTATATAAAATGAAGTGACCCCTGGGGTGGGGCCAATTTTGACCCCAGGGAAATAATTTGAACAATCTGTGTAGAGTACCACTAGAGGATGCTTAATGCCAAATATCTAAGCTATAGGCCTTGTGGTTTCAGACAAGAAGATTTTTAAAGGTTTTCCTATGTAAGTCTATATAAAATAAAGTGACCCCTGGGGCGGGGCCAATTTTGACCCCAGGGAAATAATTTGAACAATCTTTGTAGAGTTCCACTAGAGGATGCTAAATGCCAAATATCTAAGCTCTAGGCCTTGTGGTTTCAGACAAGAAGATTTTTAAAGTTTTTCCTATATAAGTCTATATAAAATGAAGTGACCCCTGGGGTGGGGCCAATTTTGACCCCAGGGAAATAATTTGAACAATCTTTGTAGAGTTCCACTAGAGGGTGCTAAATGCCAAATATCTAAGCTCTAGGCCTTGTGGTTTCAGACAAGAAGATTTTTAAAGTTTTTCCTCTATAAGTCTATGTAAAATGAAGTGACCCCTGGGGCGGGGCCAATTTTGACCCGAGGGAAATAATTTGAACAATCTTTGTAGAGTTCCACTAGAGGGTGCTAAATGCCAAATATCTAAGCTCTAGGCCTTGTGGTTTCAGACAAGAAGATTTTTAAAGTTTTTCCTATATAAGTCTATATAAAATGAAGTGACCCATGGGGCGGGGCCGATTTTGACCCCAGGGAAATAATTTGAACAATCTTTGTAGAGTTCCACTAGAGGATGCTAAATGCCAAATATCTAAGCTCTAGGCCTTGTGGTATCAGACAAGAAGATTTTTAAAGTTTTTCCTATATAAGTCTATATAAAATGAAGTGACCCCTGGGGCAGGGCCAATTTTGACCCCAGGGAAATAATTTGAACAATCTTTGTAGAGTTCCACTAGAGGGTGCTAAATGCCAAATATCTAAGCTCTAGGCCTTGTGGTTTCAGACAAGAAGATTTTTAAAGTTTTTCCTATATAAGTCTATGTAAAATGAAGTGACCCCTGGGGCGGGGCCAATTTTGACCCGAGGGAAATAATTTGAACAATCTTTGTAGAGTTCCACTAGAGGATGCTAAATGCCAAATATCTAAGCTCTAGGCCTTGTGGTTTCAGATAAGAAGATTTTTCAAGTTTTTCCTATATAAGTCTATATAAAATGAAGTGACCCCTGGGGCGGGGCCAATTTTGACCCCAGGGAAATAATTTGAACAATCTTTGTATAGTTCAACTAGAGGGTGCTAAATGCCAAATATCTAAGCTCTAGGCCTTGTGGTTTCAGACAAGAAGATTTTTAAAGTTTTTCCTTTTGGTTGCCATGGCAACCAGAGTTCTGCATGGAATTGATTTCTTTGAACAACTTTGGAAGAGCTTCATGCAAGGAACATCCGTGGCAAGTTTCATAAATTTTGGCCCAGGGGTTTAAGAGGAGATGTTGTTTAAAGCAAAAATTGACGACGCACGACGGACGACGGACGACGCACGACGGACACAGGGCGATCCTAAAAGCTCACCATGAGCACAAGTGCTCAGGTGAGCTAAAAATACCATATATTAAAAAATGTAAACTTCTATACTGTTACAATTGCTAAAACATAAACATACAAAAGAAAAAATCATTGTATTTATTATTAGTGCAACTTCCAGTTTTCTGTGTAAAAGTCCAGCTTAAGCAGATCCAAGTACCGGTATATTCAGATTTTCACAATACAATATTTTAAATACATGTCATGTATTTAAAGAGGCCAAAAACCCACTGACATGGCAAGAAATTTTTCTTCCTCTTCACAGCAATCTACATTTTTGTTTCAACAATTTAAATGATTATGAAAGCTTTGATTTTTTTATTTTCTTAAACACAACTTTTTGATGCTGAGCAAATTTAGTGACACCATGCATATTTAACAAAATTTGCAAAAATAAAACAAAACAAAACAGACACCTTGTAAATAGTGTATTTGATTATACATGTACCTCACATACATATTTTGATTATGAAATCATGTTGAAATGTTCACATGACAGAAAATATGGTAATAATAGAACACTTAAAATTAATTCCCAAAATGAGCACTGACTTGATATTTGATGCTATTCTTGTTACACATGTATTCTGCTTTCTGGTCAAACTTTTTGGTCCCAACTGATGATAATATTATGTGGAGATTAACCCTTTCCTCCATGTAAACACCATTATGGCATGGAAGAACTATGTAGATTCAGATCATCCAGCACATCCATGATGTCTGATCAGGATCTGCAATGTTTACTTGTTTAAATCATTAGGTTATTTTGACCAGAAAGTGAACAGTGCAGATCCTGATCGGATGTGCCACCTAATCTGGATCTACACTGGTCTCACATGGGTAAAAAGGCATGTCTAAAGAGTAACAGGGTAAATTTCTCTTTTATTTAAAATCTCATTTTACTGTGTATTAAAATTAAAAGGGTAATAATTGGTAGTTACTTTGAGAAAATTATTGTCTATAAAATTTATAAAACCTGTAATTCCATACATGTAGGACAATCTGTCATGTATTTGACCAAAATATAAAAAAAAAATAAATTGTGTCTGGAGGTATCATGTCAAACAGGCCACAAGTCAATTCAGGTTAACCGTAGTACTTGTAATTCTAGTGTATATGACAATCACTGTAAAGAGTTAGTTTTGTTTTTAGACTTACATAAGCTTTTTAAAAATAGTACCGGTATCATTGTTTAATTGATATCTAAAATTGTGCTTGTCATCCTGAAACCCAAGAACAAATAAAAACATCATCTGATTGTCATTTTTGCTTTAAAAATTGGACTGTCATCAAAAAGTAAATTAATTTATGTTACAGTCATAATCTCTTCCCTACACCTACCCAAGGTGTTGATTCAATCAGTTTTGTCAGGGTGTCACATTGTTATATAAGATCACAATTTACAACACTTACAGTAAAAGTCAGAGGTGCTAATGCAATCAAGGTGTCATATTTAATAAATAAATAAATTTATTTCTAAACCAATTTCCATGTTGGACAATGCAAAATACACAGCTTATGTTGCAACCATCAATATTTGATTCTGTGCTAGTGTAGACCAAGTGACTTTTTGTAGACTGAGGTCATTGATCAAAAGAGCATATTGACACATAAATGATGTCTTTTCTTTTGTTGCAACATTTTGTCAATTGTTTTCCCACCTGTTTAGTCATGATAGTCTTGGACAAAAATCCGGAAAAAGTACATGTTGCTTTGTACAAAATGTCCAATCAATGAAGCAACTTGTTGAAAAATATTTTATAAAACATCATAAACTGACATAGAACCAGACTTCCTGAAAGTCGCCGGACCGTCGGACCTGTCCGGTAAAATTTGGACTGGTCTGATGTGATTTCTAATGTTGTAGGACCGAATGTCCGGCAAAAATTTGATCTGCATATTCCAACTTTACTCGCTAAATTACAATTATACTCGCTGTTTTGATTTGAGACTGTTCCGAGGGAAATGAGTGAGGATATCCAAATGAAATATTTTATGTATTCGTCATAATGACAATTTGTAGCACTGAAAAAAAAACACCCTTAATACTGTGTTTTGCTTATTTAATGTGTTAAATGTTTCAGTCAGACAGAAATTGTTTCGGTCAGACAGATTTTCATATCTTGTCTGACCTCATGTCTGACACTGTTTTACAACTTTCGGGAAGTCTGTAGAACATATTAACACAATGATAATAAAATCTTTATAAATAAAATAAAAATGTGGCCTATTTGATCTTTTTCAAAATAAAGTGTGGCCTATTTGACTTGTTTGTGGCCTATTGACTGTAATCCATATACCAAATCCATGGTATTTGATCTTAAATTTGGTCTGAATAGACTGATAATGATCCCAATCTATCAACCAAAACAATAGACATAAACATTATGTTTATGCAGTGTAGACCCTCTTTTTTTTTTGGGGGGGGGGGGGGGGGGGGGGGGGGGGGCGGACAGTTTCTTCAAATATTTTTTAGAAAACAGGGTCAGTCTTCAAAGCCCCTGTGGTGTAGATTTGCTCATGTGCCATGTGTTTTTATAAGAATAAATAAAATATATCTCGTACCTCGTATTCAGTTTTCAGCTATTTACTCTCACAAACAATATCTTCGACTGTCATGAGCTAACATGTCTAAATGGGGAACATGACCAGTGACAAAAAACTCTTACACAAAACTGAATTGTGGCTGGTCTACGCTAAGCTCAGTGTGTCTCACACTGTGAGTGACTGAACATTGCGAGGTCCATTTCACAATTCAACTTCACATAAAAGTTGGTTCTCACCAGCACTACATATTGTTTTCAGGAAAAACTCCATGCATCTGATTTTTCCGTCACTTGGCCTTATGCTCCATTGAATTTAAAAGCCTAATAATCCACTGACAAGCTACCGTTCAATAGTTTTCAACTTGATTTCCTCAGTCTAAAAATGGCCAATTGCTAGTATTGCTATTGGTTACAACGAACGACAACCTACTCTCTAAACTAACGATTTAGTTTTTTTGCTTTCCAAAATGCTAGTCCGATAATAATGCTTACGAATAATAAGTTTTAATTTTTAAAGATATTATGCAATTAGAGATTTATAAAAATAAGGCCAATAAACAAAATTTGTCAAAACAATACTTCGCCGTAAGTTTTTACCAGTCAGGTTTTTTCTCGTGTTTACATTACCTTTTGCTGTGCACAACCGGTAACCAGCGCAAACGGAAGGACATCGTTTTTTTAGCCTTAGTGAATGGGCATTCCTGCGACCTTAAGCTAGCTAGAGCTCGATATTAGTATAGGTTAGATTGCTGGTGATAAGGCAGTTACTTAAAAAACACTATGACGTCGTCGATTTTATGCGTGTTTTTATTACTGGAAAATGTGAGATAGTGTCACACAGTGTAATATTTTAGAACAATTTGCCAAAAAAACATAAAATATTTACCTACAGGCAAGCATCACATCTACAATGTACATTTGAATTTGATAACAGATGACAAAAACAGTCATAAAAGCTAGAGGTTAAATAACCTATTTATTGTTTAAATGTCCTTGTTACATGTATCACAATTATGTATACTAATTTTTATTAATTAACTATTATTAAGTTTGTTGTTTGTTTATTTGAAATCCAAGGAATATTCATTGATCTTGTCACTGTCACTAATGTAAAATTTGTTCACCGTGCTGGAGTAGGTCATGTTAATCCCAGCAACATCTTCTATTAGAACCTGGACCTTGTTGAGGTCTGCAGTCAGCTGCTGAATGTTTCTTGTACCACAGCTTTGTACATACACATAACCATGTTTGTCCACAGTGATATCCCAAGGTCTCTGCAGGTCCTTGTCAGTATTGATTGCTTTGACTTTCCCATCCAAGGTCAAACTGGTAACACTATGCTTCTCACTATCAGTTACATAAATTGTTTGTCCATCAGGACTCAGAGCTATTCCTTGCAAATATCTGAACAGGTCAGCACCTTTATCATATGTTTGGATTGTTCTGATGACCTCCCCTGTCATGCTGAGGGTATCAATCCTGTTGTGTGTGCTACAAACTCCATAAATGTGACCTTTACATTCAACCATGTCCATATAATAGTCTTCAACATTATACCGCTGGTTGGTACTCTGTATAACTCCAGATGTTGATACCGAGAAGAACTGGATTTCACATTTACAATCTGATAAAAATACTGATACAACAATCTGATCATCACTTATTGACGTCATTGACCAAATGTACTCCGCTTTAATGCCTATCTCTGAAGTAACACATTTACTTTCTGTGTCGACCACCTTAATACTTTTGTTTTCCAAGTCTGCTACAACACAGAAGTGTCCATGCACCGTGGTGAAACTGCATGAATAAGGCTCTGTTTTGTCTCTGCTAGTTTTTACGTCAATCACAGACTCGAGTCTGGCTGTTGATATTCTGCAGATCTCTGTAGTGGTTCTGATCATGGCCTGGATCTGTTCTGAAGGAAGCAGTATATAGTGTTGTATTCTTAGTTCTTTTTTCATTCTGTAAAACTGATCATTGAATGTCTTCATTTTCTCCTTGCTCTTTTTCATTGAAATAAACAACTCACAATTTTGTCCTGATTTCTTTGCCTCTATGTCATTCTTTATTAGATCCAGATCTTTTTTCAAATGCTTCAGCTTGTCAGAAGCTGCTTTCAGGGTGTCTTTGTTTCTCTTCTCTAATGTTAGAATCTGATCATCCATCTTTTTCTCCAATTCATCGAAAAATTTATTAACTTGAGCTCTCTGATTTTTAAGTTCTTGTCTTGCAAGTTTTTGCATTTCTTTGTTGGAAGTGACTTTTTCGTGTATTTTTTGTTCGGATTTCAACAATTCTTCTGCAGTGGACTTGATGCCTTCATAAAATGCTGTAAACTCTTTATGGTTTTCCAAGTTTTTGGCAATGTCAGGGATATGTTTGACTTTGTCACATTGACGATGATCAATTGTGATGCAGAGAGTACATCCAAGTTTGTCACATGTCTCACAGTAGAGCTCTATCACTTTATCAGAGTGAATTGTGCATTTCTGCTCACAGATGTCCAAAAGTCCTTTTTCGGAACCTGGAGCTATTGGCATCGAGTCCTTGTCCAATAACACATGGTTTGCCAAACCCCTGTTCCTTCGATGAGTCCTGTAGCACTGACCACAAAGATACTCAGGACAGTCCTTGCAGTAACCCTCAGCTATTGCTACATTCCCATCTTTATGACAAGGTTCACAATAAATGTCCTTGATTTCATCAGAGGCACCAAGCAAAGAACGACTATATTGCCCTGAATTCGCCATTTTAAATATTTATCTGTTAAGTGTATCACATTTTTATCACATCAAAGTTGTTGTACTTAAAACTTTACATGAAGCTATGTAATAAGTCTGAATTTTTTTGACAGTATTAATTATACCAATTTAGGGTTTTCAAGATAGAAATATGAACATTTTCACATTTATGAATACTTAAATCACTCTCATATTTAACCTGTTGTTATTTTAAAATTTGCTTCCTTGTGCACAGTTGCTATGCACTAAATACCTTTGAGCTGGTTATCAGATAGATTAACCTAATTTTCTACAGATATCTATGTATTGATCAAACATTTTACTACAAGAAAACTTAAACCTAGTTTTAAACATTTATCTAAAAGTAGCATTTGTCATATTTTATTTTACTAGATTAAACCATAATTTTTTGAAAATTTTTAAATGGAAATATTTTGACCTGTATAAATTTAAATTGTTTTATGTCATTTTAGGCTTTTAAATGTTAACCACTTCATTTAGCAGTTAAAGTTGCCTGGTTCATATACCAAGATGAAAAATTTAGGATTTTTTCAAATTTCAAAACTTATAATTTAAACTGTAGACGACATGTAAACAAAATAAATTTGATGTTATATTCTTACAAGTAAATTATTAAGAAACCTCAAAGTTGTTGCTGTTTTACTGTGCAGTAAAATTCACTCACAACCGATCCTAAAATGTACTTAGCCCGAAATTCCGGCTATTTTTCAGTCATTTATAGATATTATATAGGGGAAGAATTTATATTAACCACAACTGAGACATTGAAGTATTCTACTTAGAACTGTCAATACAGCTTTTAGGCCCAGATCAGTCTGCGCAACTGCACATAACCGTGACCCAAAATACAATCCAGTATAAAAGGACTCAACACAGAATAACTACAAGCCAAGTTTGGAAAGGAAATCTCAACTAATCTCAATACTTTGTCCAGAGAAGGAATTCTATTTTTAGTAATAGTGAGCTTGATCCTAGTGACTTCAAAAAAAATTCCATGCCAGGTCTCGCCATTGGCTACCTGCACATCAAGTTTGGTAAGGATAGCTCAAACTGCTTTCAATCTCTTTTCAAGACAATCTTTTTTTCTATTTATAGCAACAATGACCATGACCCCAAATGAATTCCCAAGCAAGGTCTCAACACAGGATACTTTAAAACTAACTTTGATGAGGAGAGCTCAACATTTTTCAAGTTACTGTTCAGATGAGGATTTTCTATTATAAGAATAGTGACCTTGATCTTAACTCTGTCACCCTAAATAGTCTCATGCAAGGTTTCATCACATGCTATCTATACACCAAGTTTGCTGAGGATAGCTTAAAACAAAAACAACAACAACAATCACATTTATTGCATTAAACACAAAGTTCTTATAGCAAATACAGTCGGACCTCAATAATTCGAACCTCGATAATTCGAACACCGTAGATATTTCGAACTCGTATCTCGGTCCCAGCAAAACGCCTATATACCTTATATGCATTAACTCTTGATAATTCGAACACCCGATATTTCGAACTCAAAGTCAATTCCGTCCTTTTGATTTTCTATTAATTTCACTCTCGATATTTCGAATACCTTTGAAATATATCGCTAAAAAAATTATGACATGTTTAAGTTTTCACATTTCAAGCGGATAACAATAGCGGCGCCGTATGAATAGCACACGCTATGAAACTGACAAAATTCAAGCAACGCGATACCTGTTACAAACAAATAATATTAAATTATTTGGTCTCTTTAAAATCTGATCAGAAATATAATTAAAGAAAATTTTAAATAATTAAGACTTGCAAACTAAATTTGCAAACAAAAAATGAAAGTGAAGTAATCGAGGAGGAAACGACGCCGACGCCCTCTCTTCGAGAAGCGATAACAGCTTGTGAAACGATGAGACAGTACTTTGAATGTCAGGATAATAGTGAGCGTGAACTAAGCATGCTGTGCAAGATGCACAATGTTTTAATGAAAAAAGACTTTGTACAGGCGGGCGGCCATTCAAACTAGCATAGCAGAGTTTGTAAATTAAACATCTGTGACGTGAAGATTTGTGATTTATGATTTGTGCTATCATTCACTACGTATATTATTGATGACAAAATGTATTCGAGTTACGTTCATGTACATGTATATAATTATGTAAACATGCATATATAGTTTTGAAATACAAATAAATAACAAATATTTGGCTTGTCTTTTATTTCACATACAAAAGATAATGTAGATAAACAGACATTAAAAACATGAACAAAAAATATCCACTTCCGCCGGCCGACAGACCTTCGATAATTCGAACACCCCGATAATTCGAACTTTTTTCCCGGTCCCGTCGAGTTCGAATTATCGAGGTTCGACTGTACATAAATATTAAGGCGTAGACAATTATCTGAGGGGCATAATTAAAACTAAATGTTAACAATATAATGTTCCAAACATTCTAAAGTAATTAATTGTCCAGTAAAGGAATTTCTAACTGTCACTGTGACCATGATCTCAGTGCCCCAAATATAATCCCATGGCTAACTGGCTACACATACCACGGTTGGTGAGGACAGCTCCAACCATTGTCAAGTAATTGGTCAGACAAGGATGAGACAGGCATACGTACATGCTTTGTACCCATTCATGACAACAGCTTTTCATATTTTTATTGATAAAACAGTCATTTTCATATTATAATGAAAATGAAAGGGAAGGAGCAGTGTAAACTAACACATAAAAACTTATGAAGACAATGAGAGCTGTAATGTATTGTACATCTTACTATTTGTATAAGTGGAAAAATTCAATTGTGAAAAGTTAATACATGTATTACTTTCTGTTTATTTATGATCTGTTTATTAGTTACTTTCTTGTTTTCATCAGGAAACTGCCATTAATTTGTACTTATTACTTTAATACAGATAGTGCAGTTATTTCGTATGAGAAATATTCCACAGTATATATATGAGGTGGCGGCTATACATGGTGGAATAATTCAAAGCACTATCTGGGCAGGGATTTCAACAGCTTTTTTTTAAAGGGGTCACATGACAATTGCTGAGAATTTTCAAGTGGTCATAATTAAATAGTTAACTCAAATGCTGTATAAATAAACTTCACTACAGTTAAACCCCTCATTACGGACACTCCATATTACAGGCACCACGGTATTATAAGCGATTTTTAAAGAACAGACATGTTCTCTTCTTCTTGACTTAAACCCGCAATGAAAAACGACCCATTACTAAGGACACTTTCCCTGATTCCCTAAGGAGTCCGTTATAGAGGGGTTTTACTGTACTTATCAGATTGCTTTAACTTCATTTACATTTATTAATTTTCCAACATAACATTACAAGTTTTTTTCGATGATTGTATATTAATGATCTTAAAGCATTGCCATTTTAAAGTATGAATCGCACCAACAGCGAAATATCAGAGCTCTACTAGTGTAATATATGTCGGGTAGTAGAGTGAAAAAGCGCTATAAGTCATATGACGGTAATTAATATCTGGAGCGAATATCATGTTAAGTGTAAAAGATACTGGTCTAAATAGAGGTTCAATCATAAAACCATAAAACATTTCAGCTAGGGGATCTTTTGTGCATCAGACTCAGACCAGTAGGAAATTTTTAAAATATGGTAATTACTTTGGGTATTTTAGTAAAGATTTTGGGATTGATACTATCCAATGAGACTATTTTCCAGTTGTTCTTGTTCTTGAAATGTTATTCATAAATCAGTTACTGGAGGGTTTTGCTGAGTACTGAGGTTCAGTACTCGAGTAAGTACTGAGTACTGGATGCTTAAGATGTACTCGAGTAAGTATTGAGTACTCACTTTTGTGAGTGTACTTAAGTAAGTACCAAGTACTTCTTAATGTACTCCTGAGTATTTTGCAAGTACAAAAACTTTTAGTATTATTTTTATAATTTTATATCATACTGTACACTTATTCAAATGTTGTATGCTTGTATAGTTTTATTTATAATGAAGCAATAATAATTTTATTATTGACATTGTCATTAGACAAAAAAAATTGAAAAATATATAAACAAAAACACAAATCATAAGTATTCCATTATCGAAAAAAGTGACCATCAACAACTATTTCAACTGTCAAAAGTCACAAGTACTGACCATTATTCTTCAGTACTTAAGTAGGTATGAGTACTTGTGCTTGTAATATAAGATGAGTACTGAGTCCTGCTAAGTTCTTGAAAATTGGTACTTGTGTAAGTACGAGTACAAGTACAAGTAGTGAAACCCTGTCAGTTAGTATCTCATATTGATTTGTACCAGTATATCCAACTTGCCGAAACAGGTTAACCTTTTCTCTAAGTACAAAATGGGGGAAAAAAGTTAACTGGATGAAAGTATAGATAGAGGAAAGGATGGACAGACTGATGCACAGTTCAATCACCAGATGCAAGGGGCATAAAAAGTAGATAAAACAATTACCTGAGTAGAGTCAAGGACCCGTCCTGTGACTGAAAACCCTGCCACCTGGAATGTGGTCTGAAAATATAAACAATCACCGAAATCAAATGCCCATTCTTAAACCCTTTCCTCTATAGATACATCTTTATTGCGAGGGCAAACAGTTTAGATCCAGATTAGCCGGCACATTCATGCCATCTAATTAGGATTCAAGCTGTTCGCTTTTTTATTTGTTAGGTTATTTCTGACCAAAATGCGACCAGTGCAGATCCTGATCAGACGGCACAGAAATGCCAGCTGATCTAGATCTACACTGGTCGCACATACTTGAAAATGCATACATCACTTTGATAACAACAATGTTACAAACACACAAGTTTCTGTATGTTATTTCTATACAAAGTTTGGGTAGCTTGACCCTTTCCTCCACAGACACTCTTTATTGCGTGGGCGAACAGTGTAGATCCAGATCAGCCGGCACATTTGTGCCATCTAATCAGGATCTGCACTGTTCACATAATAATGATGCGTTGGGTTTTTTCTGACCAAAATGCGACCAGTGCAGATCCTTATCAGACGGCACAAATGATCTACACTGGTTGCACATGCATAAAAATGCATAAATATGGAGGAAAGGGTTAACTGAAATTTTATAATTTTCACCATTTGGATATGCAAGGAAAAGAATCTAACATGTTCTGCAGTTGCAAAAGAAAAGTCTAATTGTTCAAGACAGACAGGCCTTGGCTGCATGTGTTGCCTCAAGATGCATTTGAATGGAACATAACTAAAACTAGACTGTGTCCTCCAGACACTGTGACTGATGTCCCCACTGCTGCAAGAACATTTTAAGATAACAAAGGGGCAAAGCTCTGGTGAAAATGGTTTCTGGAAAAATTCTTTTCTTTATAATCATATACTGTTGTATTATTTAATTTCGTGGGGATCAAATTTCACGCGAATTCCATAAGCGACATTTTCGTGAGGGCTTAAATTGGCACTCTTTTAAAATTCTAAAAAGACAAGATAGTCCATAGTTTGATTTTGCTAGGATTTGATTTCTCGCACTTACCCTAGCGCGAAATACGCGAAAATTAAACCACCGCAAAATATAATGATACCACAGTACACAGCCTGCGATCATATGTGCAAGTTTAAAAGAAAACTGCATGATAGTTAATGAGGAGTTAATGCCACAAGATTTTGGGGACATATGGACAGACAGCCTGACCAATGTACAGACGAGTGCAACTCTTTATGACTCCCACTTCGTGGGGGCATAAATATACTGGAAAATGTGAAAAGGGAGTTATCATTCTTGTTGTCACTGATGGCTTTGTTCATGCAGATGATATATTCCAAGTATTAAGTAAATAGAACAATACTTTCAAAGTTATAGGAAACATTAATTTTCAAAAGAGAACAGTGTAGATTGATATCATGCAGCTTGTCTGCGTCAGCTTAATGGATCTGGTCTCTAAAAATATATATAAGTGGTATCTGTTGAGTAAGTGGTTAATATTTTTTTGCTTGTTAACCTTTTCCTCCATAGAAACAACTTTTTTGCACGGGCGAACAGTTTAGATCCAGATCAGCTGGCACATCTGTGCCGTCTGATCAGGATCTAAACTGTTCGCTTTTTGATTTGTTAGGTTATTTCTAACCAAAATGCGACCAGTGCAGATCCTGATCAGACAGCATGGATGTGCTTGCTGATCTGGATCTACACTGGTCTAACATGCCTAAAAATGTGTATATATAGAGGAAAGGGTTAAAGTGTACTTACCTCCAGATTCTGCGGTCCGTGAGCAACTTTTAACGGCAGTTTTTCTGGTGTCACATCAAATGTTATATGTTCTCCTTTGTAGAATGGTACCTGTCCAATAATGCAATTAGTTTACTGTGGTGGTATCGTTCTATTACTTGAATGTTCAATCTTTATTTGTTCCCAAAACAATATCCCAGCAAAATATAAACAAGATTATATATTCTCTAATGAGAAAAAATTCAATAATACAACTGTTGAAATCAATGCCTTCACAGACAAGAACCTGTCTAATTAATTAATTTGGTACAATTATATTTTAAGATGATAACTAATAACTAAATCACATATTCACATGATGGATGAAGTTCAAAATTAAATTCCAGCAAAATGTTAACACTTTATAGCTTATGTAATTAGTCTAATTAATTACTAGAACTCCGCAAGTCAGATGTGTCGCCTGATGAAATTTTTGTTAGTAGACAAAAAAAATGTTAATAAGTTTTTTTATTATGCAGTTATAAACAATGTATTTGCACAAAATTCACATATCAAATAACCTTTTAATTGTCTCACTGCAAGGAACACGCACAACAAGTTATGCCCTTGCCAAGAAATGCACTAAAAATCAATCAAAGTGGAATAATTTAAAAGAATGACAAGAAAAATTCAAAATGGAACAAGGCAGAGTATGGTTCTTGAGCACAGCCCTTTGAGTCATTGCAAGAAACATGCATACCAAGTTTGGAGTCATTTGAACATATGGTGACATTGTTACACTCTGGACAAGAAATTATCTATACCAATCAAAGGGGTTTAACTCAAAAACGGAAGAAGGTAGAGTTAAGGTTCTTGTGCACTGCACTTCGAGTCATTGCAAGAAACATGCATACCAAGTTTGAAGTCATTTGAACCTATGGTTACAAAGTTACGTTACGACAAGAAATGATCTATAAAAATCAATCAAAGGGGAATAATTCAAGAAGAAGGTAGAGTTACAGTTCTTGTGCACTGCGCTTCGAGTCATTGCCAGAAACATGCAAACCTAGTTTGGAGTCATTTGGACCTATGGTGGCAAAGTTAGACTCTGGACAAGGAAATCTGGATGCCGCCAACACTGCTGACGCCACCTCCGCCGAAAAAGTAATGCAGCGATCTAATTATGACCACTTGAAAAATCTCATAATGGGCTCAGATGACCCCTGGTTTTCAAAACCTATTGAGATCCCTGGATATGGTTCCATACTAGTTTCAAGAATGAAAAATGGGTAACATGATTACAAAATGATTATGAAACAAGAACAAATATTACCAGGAAGTACTCTCCAGTAGGGAGGCAGGGAAAGTTGAACTTCCCACTCGTATCCGAGGCAACATGACACAGAGGGTCCAGCTTCTCTTGTTTGCCCACAGCAGAGAGTGGAGTTTTATCACAGTCTAATACATCCTGAAATCAAGTGTAAAGAATAAGGGACACATTACGCAATTTTAGGGGTCAATTTAAACAGTAATATCTATCTTATGAGATAGCTAAACTTCCGGGACAAACTTGTGAAATTCCAAATCTGTCAGTTTGCTTCATCCAACGACATGATGACGAAATTGCAAATTACAAATCAAGTTACACTTGATCTATGACATGTGCGAAATGCGGCAAATCAATAATTTCTTCGTGTTTTGTTGCTGATTTTCAGTAAATATTTTCCCGCCTTCATAATCATGTGACCATTTGTTTAAACGGTCCGACATTCAGTAAATGTTGACGGCCTAGAGTCGAAACATTACCGTTTACACATGTAAAAGTTGGAGCTTTAGTGGCGAGTATTATTAAAAGTTTATCGTAGAAGACAAATGAGCCACATATAGATCAGTATTACTGTAGTCATTTTCAGGTGACAATTGACCAGTAAATTACAATCAGCATTTACTTTTTCTGTATTATTTCATCAAATCATAATTATGTCTCTTAATTTCAGAATTATTTTCTCAGTTACTTTTATTATTAATCAATTGATCATGTTTTAAAATTTCGGAATAATGTTCACAAACAAATACCTTTAAGAATGTAAAATTAAACATTTTTCCTATGAAACTACCTGGTAATCCTTTAACTGAGGTAAAAAAAATCACCAAATTGGAAATGAATAGACTTATGTAATTATTCTTTCCTGTGTTACCTGCTGCTTTACTGTTGAGGAGTAAAGAAGAAAGTTAACTCCCTTTATTGGCTCTCCTTCGCTGAACACCTTCCCCTGAAAGCAGAAATATGTTAACTTCATGAATCTCATTTAAACATTTGGATCTAAATACTCAGCAATGTATTGCCCAGAAAAAAAATTCAGGCAGATCAAAAATGTATTTTGAAAGATGTAAAAGATTGTTTTTTATATTTGCACAGTAATGTTATTATAAAATTATACTTAACCCTTTCCTCCATATACAAATCTTTATGGCATGGGCAAACACAGTGTAGATCTAGATCAGCTGGCACATCTGTTCTGTCTGATCAGGATCTGCACTGTTTGTTATTTGATTTACCTATAAGGTTATTTCTGACCAAAAAGCGACCAGTGCAGATCCTGATCAGACAGCACAGATGTGCCGGCTGATCTGGATCTACACTGGTCGCACATGCGTAAAAATGTGTATATATGGAGGAAAGGGTTAACTATATTTGCTAAAATTTCACTAGGGTTTAATTTCCCACTTTCTTCTTAGAATGAAATATGTGAAAATTAAAACAGCAGGAAATATAATGATACAGCATAAACACAACAATGACACACAGGGTTGGGCGGTATTTACCGGTATTTACCATCCTGGAAAATACTCCCCAAAGTGGCAAATACTGGAAAATACTGGCAAATACTACTCAGATGAGTTGTCTTGCCTTAAAACACTGCAGAAATCTTAACTTAGTTGACTGTTATTAATGTATAATCACAATAATAATACAATTGCTCAGATATTTTAATTAAATTTCATATCAGGTGATGACTTAAAGCACTTACAGAAAACATAAATCTTAAAGAACTGTCTTTTTTTTACTAAGAACATAAAAATACAGCAGGTGAGAAATTAATGCTGATCAGCCTGTTCACATGGCTGTGACACTTAACAAGCAAGACCATAAGGTCTAGACTATTAAAACAACAGGTTTCATACATGGAGCTGTAATAGCCAGTGGCAACAAAGGCAACAGTAGAGTGTCATAAATAACCTATAGGAATCTTCTAGGTGCAAGTAAATGGTTGTGTATTGATATAACTGCAGAAAGCTGCCAAACTGGTGTTCTGTTACAGATATCTTAGGGGGAAAGAAGAGATTGACTGGTAGACAGAGGCATCTTTGGATCTAACCTTATTTGTTATTGTATTCATGTATATTTATTTAAGTTGTGTACATTACTTGTTTATAATTAAAATTAACCCTCTTAAATGCTGAATACATTATTGTTAATAATTGAATTTTGAAGTTGTCCAAATGCTGATTATAAGGAATACATTGTATTGCATAAATTCCATGGGTGGTTATTTTAAATGACCACTTTTTCAGTACTTTAATATTTATTTATTATGGATAACTGTTAAGTGTTAAACTTAATTATAAATATAATGGCAGTTGATGTGTAAACTTAAAATTATATATATGATTCTGATAATAGGTATATTTGTATAAATTCAAGACTGGTCAATTCAATCGACCAGTATTTGCCAGTAATTGCCAGTATTTGCCGGTAAATACTGCCGGCAAGGAAAATACTCATATTTGCCGGCATTTTGCCAACCCTTATGACACATAAGTACCCCCCTCAAACTTCATTTGCAGGGAAAAAATGAATTTATTCTTCTAATATGAAAACATCTTTATAATTCATAACTTATGTTTACATTATGAGTTGCTCTGAGAAATTTTAAGGCGAGCAACCTAACACTTACTGTAACAGGGTATCCAGCAATAACCAGACTGCTTCCAGCATCTCCATTATCGGACGTCACCTCAACACTCGTCTCTGACTGAAAACATTATAACACAGTCATTAGTACACATTTAAACATTTCCATCCTAGGTATAAGTGTACTTTTATTTGTCTTTCCAAAAACCAAGATCAGTTTGCCAAACTGTGCAGTCTGATCCGGATCTGCATGTTTCACTGTACACACTTCTGCTAAATGTAACCCCTCAACAAAAAAAAATACTGAACAAAAATAACAATTTTGGTAAATCTATTGACCAAGTTAAGAAGAAAGGTTGATACATCATCAATATGATGTATCAAATATTACCTTATAACTTGATCACATGAATGCCATTATATTGGAAGAAAGTGAGATGAGCAAGGGCAAGGGATTTTAAGCCTTACCAGGAAAGTTTAATTTTGTCAGAAAGTGATGTGGCCTAAAATGACCTCTCTTCTGTGAGTACCAGTAGTCCAGTAAGAATGTTCGAGATGGCTTTTGAGCAGTTTTATGCTTAAGCACTGACTAACAAATTTCAGAATATTTATTCGGCATCTTCATGCCAAACTTGACATGTTTGTTTGTTTTTTCATTTAAATTTTTGAATTTTGAGGTATACATATATATTTTCCAGTTCAATACATCTATACTGAAATTAGAAAACAAAAATGTGTTATTTTTAAAGAAAACCATCAGATGATACTTGCTATTTTAAACAGCATAACCAGGCGGAGAGGTGTCTTTGGTTATATTATTTGATGTTTAGTTGTAAAATTGGAAAGAACTTACAACTATTGTACAAGTGCATTGCCAAATCCTCAAGAGGTGATAAAAATAATTCATTTATACCTTTTCAAACCTAAACTGTCCCTGTGCAGCCTTAATGTCATACTTTCCTGGCATAACTTTCTTGAACTGGTAGCTGTAAAAATAAACAAAATCAATGATGCACACTTGACACTGCATGTCAATTTGTGATATTTCAATATAATACATGTACATATACTGTATAGTAGCAAGGCTAGAGATAAAGGTCCTTCAACATTTCACAGGAGCTATAATTTTTGGAGTTAAGAATTGTTTGCATGGAATTGTAAAAAAAGTTGCAATTTAACCCTTTACTCCATGGGATCTGGCTAAAACCTTAAGGGTTAACAGTTTACATCCAGATCAGCCAGCACATTCATGCCATCTGATCAGGATCTACACTGTTTGCTTTTTGATTTATAATGATATTTCTGACCAAGTAGTGAACAGTCAATATACAGATCAGATGGCACAGATCTGGGCTGAAGGTTATAAAGCTGAGCATGGAAACCAGTCTCAAATCTCAAGCATCTGATTGGCTGAAATGGGTCGCCATTTCAGCCAATCAGATGCTTGAGATTTGAGACTGGTTTCCATGCTCAGTTTTATAACCTTGGGAAAAGAACAGAGTGATTGGCTGTAAAAGGATGACCCAGATCTACAAAGATCACACGCTGACTATGGAATAAAGGGTTTACCGTACTTTTAAAGTCTGTGGTATATACTCTACCTCCCATCTTCAGTGGTCTGTACTGTTTGAAGGGCATCCTTTGAGCCAGATTTGTGCAAGTTTACAGTAACACCAGGAGGTCCCAAAGCTTGGCCTTTACTGATAACCTGTAAGCAAAATATAGCATATTTATTATTGAGTGCTTTTTTCTTCTTTAGTAGGGACTATATATAATGTGCTATCCTTGTGTTGATTTTGTATTTGTCGGATTTGCCTTTGGAGGAATTAAGTTGCTAGTTCTAACCTAAATAAAAGGGCTTGTGCTCTTCCCAGGGGTTTCTCCTGAAATTTAAGCGCATTAATGATTCACCAATGCTTTTTTCTGAGGGTCAAAACAATGTTACCTTTTTATATTATAAAGAAATTCGACCCATGGGTTGAAATTCTATGGGTCCAAAGGAGCATTTTTTGGAATTTTAAGGATCAAAATGGTGCCACTGCCTTGCCAACGTCAAAAAAGCCATAAGAACAAAACCAATCACCTCTTATTTCTTAAATAAGATGTCAAGTTTTAGCTGAAATCAAGGTGCTAGCATGTGATAATTTGTTTTCTTATTTCAGTTTTTGTTAATTATTGATGATTATATTTATTATGGTGATGGGCTACATATCCCATTTATACCATTTATATATTATACCTAATATTATATTTGGTTAAAATTTTGAATATTTTTATATAAGATTTTTTATTTTGTAATGTCAATAATTTTAAACAAAAAAAAACACTATTAATGCGATAAAATTTGCATATATGGATTAAAGGGTTAAGAAATAACATACCTTGCCAACGAGAGAGAATCCAGTGAAGACAAAGTTGATATCTTCTCCTAGGCTACACTTGTCTTTCTCTCCATCTACATGCAACTCAACACTCTCAGGCTCTAAATATACAGATTGAATTTAAAAAGAAATAAATAAAATATATAAATAAATCTAATTAAAGCATTGAATAAATAAAATATATAAATAAATCTAATTAAAAAATGACTAAATGATAATAACATGTACAGGGGTTCCATTTGACCTTGGAGATGACCCTTTGACTCTTGAAATTTTCAAAACCCCTCATTTTGACCCCCACGATTTCAGCTGAAGGGTCATTTTTTCCATAAATTACAGGTATTTTGACCATTTTTGCAAGAATCCACTAACAAGATACAAAAATGACCCTTGACATTCAGCAGCTAGTGGAACCCCTGATGTATAATTAAATAATATTTATAAATAAATTGATTTATAAATAAATATCATTTAAAATCAATCAATCAACAGTCAATTAAAATTATTTTAAATCAATAAATAAATAAAAATGCAAATAAAAAAGATTATTTCATCAAAGTTAGTTACCACAAATTCAGCTAAAAGAGTGCCTTTTTACAATAATTGCCTTCATATTGCATGCAACAGAAACTGACCAGATGTGATTTTCAATAATATATGAAATTATAATGATTTTTTTTCAATCAGTATGCTAATCTTTGTATTTCTTTAAACATCTGATAAAAATAGTAAATGGTGGGTGTATTACGTTGGGCAATGTAATTGTTTACCCACACAGTATCGTCGATTTTGTTCTTCATTAAACATCCAATAAAAGGATGGAACGATGGGTACCGGTACATTTATTTAAGCAATACAGCTGTTTACTCACCAAATGACCAGCCTTTCGGTGGTTCTACCTTCAAGATGAAGTCTCCTTTGTCGTAGAGAGGTATTAAATAGTAGCCTGTGTTTGGTGCACAATCGGTTTGATATTTAATGCTGCCATGCTGAGTGTATAGTTTCACCTGAAAAACAACACTAGTCAAATAGTGAATGAATATGGATTTTTATTTGGCCAGTGAAACTGTTGCTGATTGTTTTAACTCTTCACGAAACAGGTTTCATCGCATGTGCAAAACATTTATAAACTCTTACACATCAATCTTTTCTTTAACTCCTCTTATATTCTATCAGACTGAAGAGTATCGGATGATAAAAAGAAATGTTTTCACTGGGTAAGTTTTATAACAACAAATACCAGTGTAGAAATGTTCATGTGGCAGTGAAAACAATATAAAGTGTATGCAATTTCCACCAGCTTTGATTCTAACTGGTGGGAACGTAGAGGACAGACTTAAAAATATTTGATTAAAAAAAAAATCAGAATGCAAAACGGGTCTGTGCTTTGATTCAAATAAGGGGGACTGCGAATACTGTTATCATACCACACAGTTAATAGGGTCAGAATTTCCTTGAACTACTTATAACCAGTGTAATTATAAGGGTCAAACATTTTAAAGTACAACCAAGTAAATCTTGCCTCATACTTCCCAGAGTTCAATTTTCTTGCATCAGAAAAAATAAGATTTATCATCTACACTATCATTTTCACGGTATTACACATTAGTGGAACAAATCGAACCATCCGTAACAGACTCCAGCAAAGGGGGAATTTTTATTGGACATGGGGGAAAAATATATAGGGCAACGGGGGGAGAATTCAACCAGTTAATAATTGAAAGTCGCAGTACATATTTCTTATGTAGTTCCACATAAATAACATTTATTTATCAGTAAAGTAACTTTTTCCGTATCGCCGGATGTAAACAAGTACCTGTTACGCAGACGCTTGATTAAGATTAGAAGTTCGTGAGGCACACAGGGGTAATATCTGGAATTAGACCAGCTGCATTAGTATTCGACCACCTCACAGAATTTTTAAAAAATCTCAGAAAACCTCAACAAAAGCAAGTTAGGACAGCATATTATTAAAACCTTTGGTCTTGCGCGATATTGTTTACATACCCAACTTGAAAAATATAAACCTACAGAATGCATACTGTTATAATATCCCATATATATCGTAGGTAGGTCGTAGACTATTAGTAGTACTTTGAATAAAATTTTGGGAAATTCCTCTCTGTTTGTTTAAAATAATGCATTTGGGATAATATCAAACAACATTTCTTATATTTAAATTTTATTTATTAATTTATTACTCACAATAATCAATTTATATATACAATAACATTTAACCCATAAAGTAAAACCCCTGTACACCCCAACGAAAGCTTCTGTTTCACCTGGTCGAATACTACGTCATCTGCCAAAGTGCTGCATTATTATTCGACCATATTAAGTCATGTGATCAATGACCTTGATCGCGCGATTGTCATTTGCACATGGTGTAGTTACGTGTGACGAACTGGAACTATCAAGTTTTTATTCCGTTATGCTAATGTACGATGGGGAAAATGTTGGACAGGATTTATGTTGGTTACAGAAAGTGATAAAAATGGCGGATTTTACTTTCTTTCGCTTGATAAACTTTAAATTCTCACCGATCCAGACATTTTTATTGCACTGGCAGCATGACTTAGAAGCGAAAAGGACGCTAGAGGGCGTCCTGTTTTGAATACATAACACAAGATTTGATAGGTTCTCACTGTTTGAGGTACCAAGTTGGAAAATATTCAACTGGTCGAATACTAACGCAGGTCGAATTCTCCCCCGGTTGCCCTAGGCCTTCTATTTTGAGGGGGGAATGGGGCCCAATTTCTCCAAATATTTGGCATAAAAAAAAAAACACTGAAATACCTCAACTACGGAGAAATTAATTTCGATATCCGATTTTACAAATCCTCCACATCCCAGCAATCCTTCAGCATTCACCGTAAATAAATTAGAAATAAGGAAAAAGGATAAGAAAATTTTGTCGATCATGTCTTTTGTCATCCGGCGAGTTTTGTTATCGGAGTGAAAAGACGCTTGAAATTAGCATAAAGCGTTTTGTTTACATTGACGTGTCAATATATAAAACCCAGATCACGGTCCGTCACTGTTTTGTTCATTGGTTGACTGTTTTACTGCGCATGTCTGTACTTTCAGCAGACAACGACAGTAGTAAACCAATTTTGTCTGGCGGCTATAACCGCCAGAGAATCCTTAGCGAGTTTCAGTTATCTTTCCTTGAGGTTTAAATTAGGCGGTATTCCCCACGTTTACAAGTACATAACAACACCAGCAAGTGTTAGGTTTAAAAATACAAAGAAATTGGAGTCATATTAAAGATGTATGTTTACCATTAACCCAACTGGGTTGCAGATAGCAATTTTGATGCCACTTAACCTGGTCACTGATTTATTGCCATACATTTGTTTGGAATGCCTACATTACTGTGATATGTTAAACCTTCGAGTTGCACAAATTCTGCACAATGTTTGCCATATAATGTTGTTCAGTGCGCTGTTTACACCCTCCAGTTGCTGATTTAAAAAGTATCAGCTGTACTTCTTCTAATCTTTATCACAAATGCTAAGTGCATATTTACTCGATCATGCTTTATCCATGTCAAGGTTTATCATGAATTATTGTGATGAACAATAAGCCTTGTTGATAAGCAGCTTGAGAGAGAGTTTTTTAAATAGATACAGAGAGCAAATGTGACGTCATCCAGCAGCCAATCAGAGGCCTCTAGATTTTGGTGTACAACAGTCGTTTATTTTCTTATAACGACGGAGAAAGAGTCTAGTTCATTGGCTCCGATATAAGTTGCGTATGCCTCATCGTGTAGAAGTTATAAGAATAGCAACGAATTCACAGTGTACACTCGAAAGTCCGACCCTACTTCCGATAGCGCTGAATATACAAATAGCCATCACGAAGGAGCTGGTTAAAAAGCGGGTAAGAAATTGAATAAAGAGTAATTATTTAATTCTTTTACTTTAAATACTTAGACTATCAAGAAATAAGTGCGTCGAGTTATAAAATGAACGTGATACACCGTTTACTTCGAGAAAATACGATCGATCACCAAAATTTCCAAAAAAAATGTCAATCGTGTCACTTCATACGTCCATTTCAAAGCTTTATTAACATTGTTTGGCCAAAATTCGTTTTACTATCTGAAGTGTATTCATTACTGTATCACTTCATGTAGTTAAATCTTGTCCCAACCCGCTTGTTTTCGAAAAACTCGAATTTTCATTAGCGCTTGTAGTGTGACAAGATGGTACGGCTACTAGCCAATTGACAGTCCGGCTACAAGCGTTTTCTTCTAAACAAGAGGGCCAATTGGCCCTAAATCGCTCACCTGTCAAACTTGACCTAGATATCATTAAGATAAACATTCTGACCAAGTTTGAAGAAGATCGGACCAAAATTAAGACCGCTAGAGTGCAGACAAGATTTTTATATAATTTGACCTAGTGACCTAGATTTCAAGGTCACATAACCCAGTTTCAAACTTGACCTAGATATCATCGAAATATACTTTCTGATCAAGCTTGAAGAAGATCCAAACAAAATTAATACCTCTAGAGTGCAGACAAGCTTTTTCCTTAATTTGACATACTGACCTAGTTTTAGGGGTCACATGACCCAGTTACAAACTTGATCTAGATATCATTAAGATAAACATTCTGACCAAGTTTAAAGAAGATTGCACCAAAATGAAGACCACTAGAGTGCAGACAAGATTTTTATATAATTTGACCTAGTGACCTAAATTTCAAGGTCATATGACCCAGTTTCAAACTTGACCTAGATATCAATGACATAAACATTCTGACAAAGTTTCAGAAAGATCGGACCAAAATTAAGACCTCTACAGTGCAGACAAGCTTTTTCTTTAAATTGACATACTGACCTAGTTTTAAGGGTCACATGACCCAGGTACGAACTTGATCTAGATATCATTAAGATAAACATTCTGACCAAGTTGCAAATGGTGCGTAAAATGGAAATAATTATGCAACACAAATTTTTACCAATTCATTTCAATGTGGAGTAACAATACACGAGTTTTTTCGTCGCTTTCAAGATGTGTTAACATTTCACCAGAAAACAAATATCAAATATGTACTTTCTATGCAGTATGTTTCAAAATGCGTGTGTTCTGCTGAAGCAAGTCTATTTTGTACGTATATGGGCGGATTTTTTAAAATATGATTTACGAAAATAGAGAAGTCCATAGTATATTTGTAACGGGGATTGCGGCATACTGCTACAGAGATAATAGGCGATGAAAATTATCAAAATATTTCATTTTTAGCCTATATTCAAACTATTTTAGAGATATTTAATAATAATTATAATATGACGTCAGAACAACAACTAAATTGCTGAAAAAGATTATTTAGTCAACCCAGGTAGCCGTACATAAAGACTGCTAGTAGCCGGACCATTTGTTTTTCGGCGTTCGCTGTCTAAGCTCACTTTTGACCTAGTTTTTCGACCAATGAAATATTGTAAATAAAATTTATAATGCAGCGGGAAAATTGGTTATTTGTGGGTCTTGTTAATGATTACCGTAACGATTTTTATATTATGTGTAAGTATTTACCTGGCACTTATATGTTCGGGCATTTTCGTTTTAAAAAGCGATAATTGTATTGGAGAAAAAGATATTTACGTTATAAATAACCAGTTAAGTCAATTGATGGCTTAAATACGATTTTATATGGAATATTCATAGGTGTCAGGTAAACACTCGAGTACAATACACAGTGTAAAACGACAGAGAAGTGCAGATATTTCTGGTTCTTACTTGTTCCTTTCTAGTTTCTTTGATACTGATTGTTAATTTCAAGTCCAGAAATTCAAAACGCCTTGGTGAAGTGGTTATCACACTCGCCTCTCAAGCGGAGGCCCCGGGTTCAATACTCAGGACGGACACTCTCTTTTAAAGTTATTTTACGTAAAAGTTGGTAGATTTCGCTCTTGTAACAAGTTGTCATTATTTTCATTTATTGTATTTTAATGACATTTATTCATCATTAGTACTAACTCTACAAGAGGTATTTTATTGAAACTGAATAAATGTACAGTAAATATTAGACATTCTTCTTTAATCGACGTATTATCGCCAGACGAAATTTTTGCACGGTCTTTATTTCCTTCTTTCTTATATATAAAATTATTTTCCATCAACGCCGTTTATCTTTTTTAAATATATTTCTTGTTTAGACTTTGCTAGTAGCCGAACCATCTTGTCACACAACCAGTGCAAATGAAAATTCGAGTTTTTCGAAAACTAGCGGGTTGGGACAAGATTTAAAGACATGCAGTGATACAGTAATGAATACACT
>JAZAYU010000125.1:850242-872742 GCA_038501625.1 Corbicula japonica
GTTCAGCCTGCGGAAGTTATGGGCGTTCACCGGTCCTGGTTTCTTAATGAGTATAGCGTACCTTGACCCCGGAAACATCGAGTCCGATCTTCAAGCTGGCGCTCTCGCTAAGTACAAGGTAAAACTGTGATAAGAGATAGTAAATCGGTCAATCAGAAGATGATACTGTTATGGCAGATGTTTGATTGATTGATTGATTGATTGATTGTTTGATTGATTGTTTGGTGGTCTTTTGATTGATGGATTGATTGATGGATTGATTGATTGATTGATTGATTGATTGATTGATTGATTGATTGATTGATTGATTGATTGTTGTTGTTGTAATGTCAGTCCAATGGCACTTAACCAGCTATACACCGCCACCACATCTCATCACTCTTGCGCCTTCATCAGTTTTTCAAACCGATGTATCATTTTTTTATTGCGCCGGAAACTAAAATATACATCCCTATTACACCTGCATTTTAAACATTGTAAAGGTAAGTATATTTTGTACAAGTTAAGGAAGAAAATCATATTAACTAGACTAAGTAATTTTTATAAGTTAGAGAAAGTTTCTTTTTTATATTTCAAAGTGATACTGCTGACTCGTATGAGAAATCCTATGTGTAGCAGCATGGGGTGGGAGATTGGTTTGGTCGGTTAAACGCAAGACTAGTGTGTTAGTCCACGTAGGCCTAAAAAGGACTTCGGCATTATGAAATTTGAATATTCTGCTATCACTTGTTGTATAAAAAGTATTATAAAAGTATACCTACATATTGTGTTTTGACGGTTGCTATGGTGAACTGATTTGAATATTGTTTATTGACAGTTGCTATGGGTGCTGATGTTGTCGACGATTCTTGGACTGGTTTTACAGCTACTTGCTGCAAGACTTGGCTGTGTGACTGGTTTAAATTTGGCAGAGGTATATCTCACAATAAATACTTTCTTTGCATTGTTACCGTCAGTCTAGAAGGGTCCGACATAAACTCATGATGTCAAATAATAACCTTTGAATTCCGTTTGTTTGCATTTTAAGCGGTGCCGAAGCAATCGTATCAACTCGGCGATCTCCGGCAGGCTTCGGATATACACGTGATTACGTAGAATCACCAAAGCGTGATCCGAGTAGTTGCCGAAGCTAGACCACTGTACCGCCATGATTTTTTTACCATTGTCAAAATGAGAGATGGTTTGACATGCGACCAGTCTGTATTTATGTCTGATTTATATTTTATTTTATTTTATTGTGTTTTTGTTGTTGTAGTTGTTGTTATCATTTTTGTATTGTTTGTAACATGCTAACTCCTTAAGATATTCTCTGCAGTAACCAAACAGTCATCGTATATTTCTTTTCATGATTGCTTCAGGTATGTCGGATAGAGTTCCCCAAAATCCCCAGACTGGTTCTGTGGCTAATGATGGAGATCGCCATTATAGCAAGTGATATACAGGAAGTCATAGGGTCTGCTATCGCCATTAACCTACTTTCGAGCGGGAAGTAAGTACTAAATAATGCAGGGTCGGAATTCCAGAAAAGGAGTTTGTTTGCGACATTCTCGGGGTTGTTAAATGATCATTTTCAACTTCTGGTCAAAATCCCGTGAAAATTAACAGTTGCTTCCCCAAAAGGGGTTCGGATCTTTATTCCTAATTAAAGAGATCTTGATCATTTTTGTTTTGAAACGCATACTGATGAGTTGGTCATTGTGTATCAGATAATTTCATTATATTAATTGTCACGACGTCACAAACGATGTTCCGTAATTTCTATTCTGTTTCATAGTTGACACATAGTTTAAAGACCACCTGTAGATAAAGCACAAATTTCATTTGTCCCACTGACTGATCTAAAAATCAATTTCACCTGTGAACAAAGACCACCCGTTCGTCTTAAAGACCTATTTTGGTATCGCCTGAGTGGTCTTTAAGAACAGGCTCCGATATCACGAAAAGTTTTGTGCTCAAACTCAATTTTCTACTCAACAAATTCATTAAAATTCTGAATAATTATTGGTTGTTTACTTGGAATACCACATAAAATGTAATAAAATCTTCCTATTTTGATTGAGTTTTTTCAAATAACATTATATTTTACTGAGATATTCTAGAATTAATGTTTGAGTACAAACTCTGATTTTAAGTTTTTACTCAAAACAGTTTTTTGGAATTTTTAAGCAGATAATTCCGATAACAAATTTTGAAATCTGCATTTAATACAAGAATTATTATGTAAACTTTATTTTTTAAATCTTAATCAATTAAGTAAGCACTATATTGTTACAAATTTAAAATAATTTCTTTGAGTTGAGTTTAAAATCCAACTCAAAATTGTTTGTGATACCGAGGCCAGGTTAGGCTATACGTGTTGTTTGTATTTAATTTAAAGCATACACGGTTATTGTCCGTGCTATAAATGCATGAAAATTGTTATTTACTTGCCATGTGCTATTCGCCTTTCCAATAATGCGATGAATATTTCGGATACCTCCCCTCTCTAGTCACGTGAATCCTATACGGGAAAAAGGATCTCTCGCTGTATTTTGCATTCACGCTTCATGTAATTCTGCAATTCCCATCTTATTTCAGAGTCCCAATATGGGCGGGAGTTCTCATCACTGGTGCCGATACCTTCACATTTTTGTTTCTTGAAAATTATGGTCTTCGGAAGCTAGAAGCTTTCTTTGGAGCACTTATTACTACGATGGCGATTACTTTTATGTATATAGTAAGTTCAAATCGTTCTTTGTAGCCTTTAAGAACGTTCCTGTTTGCTCTAGAAAATATTTTCTCAGCTTTCAAAAGATTATTTTGCTGTTATCACGGGACTATAATTGTCATAATATCACAAATATCGTAATTTCAATTAAATAGTACTTGACTCAAACAGGACACCACAAACAATTGACGAAAATGAGAACCCAAGGGGTTATCGCATTGGAACGCCCAATAGCAAAACTATTTACTACAGGGGGTTTAACCAGGTTTTAGGTACACCAATGTCATCTTGCCTTAGCAGAATCTCATTTGAACAAACAAGTACAAACTGTCTTGGTAAATTAGCTCTTTGTTTACAAAAGTCTTTTTTCCCAGCGTGTATTTGTATGTTTTATAGTTTTGACAATGAATGAATGCCATATAATTCCAGTATATAACCGTTGTACCAGACCAGGGTGAGATTATGAAGGGATTATTTATACCATGGTGTGAGGATTGTAATAAAGATGAGATTCAGCAGCTCGTCGGCATCGTTGGTGCTGTTATCATGCCTCATAATATATACCTGCATAGTGCTCTAGTATTGGTAAGAACATATATAATAATTAATTAAAGTAACATAAAAATGCGTAGAAGCAGTAGTTTTTAACAAGACATTCGTATTAAGAAGTTGGGCAATTCTGGGTCGACAGACCTTGATTTACCAGCTTTTAAACTTGATTAGGTAAAATTCTAAAAATAGAATCTTTCCAAACCTAACAACACTGCTTAAAATAGTTCCCATTTGTTATCTGTAACATTTAAAGCATAATACTAAGCAATGTTCATCTTAACAAGGTGCTAGTTAACTAACATAGCTGCTAGGTTTTTTCTGAGCAAAATGATCATTAATTAACCTAGTGACGTGTAATATAATTAGTGAAGTGAAAATGGTTTGTTCCCAGGCTTCAGTACCTTTAGTTCTGTGATTTTGAAACTGATTATCGCCAATTATGAACTTCGACACCTTATTCTCCATCTGTTTCACCTTGCGCACTGTGTCAACATTAAATGATTCTCAAGACAGAATAAGTCCATTAGAGGTTTACATAAATATGCCTGCAACTAGCTACCTACAGTTATGCACATGAGGATGCCTTCAATTTGTTTTTTTATAAATAAAACCTTCATTATTCATTATGACTTAAAATAGGCAATCAATTGGCGGGTTTTAAAAGAAAAGAAAAAAAATCGTCTTTCTTATGCACTTACATTCCATGTTTACAATCTTTCAGTCCCGACAAATAGATAGACGAGACAAATCAGCCGTCAGGGAGGCAAACATGTATTACTCTATCGAATCAGGTAATACTTAAATTTCAATTTCTAAATATGATCTTTATGTTAAATGGCTAAAAAATTCTTTGCAATAAAACATATACGGATAAAAAGAAACATATGGTTTTGTTTAGAGTATCAAACTGATGGACAGATACTCAAAATCAAAATTCTTAAGATTATAACAACGTTGTTGCGGTGTTTCCTAATTCAGGTGCGCGACCATGTGTTTATTGTGTTAATTGTTGAAGATGATTATCATCGTCCTCTGCATTATTATTATTATTATTATTATTATTATTATTATTATTATCATCATCATCATCATCATCATTATCATCATCCACGGGTGAAAGTTTTCAGGCGTATGCCTGAAATTCAGGTTTCTTTGGGTCTAAAAGTGGTTAATTTTCTTTATTTTCACTACATAAATTGACAAATTTTCAGAATTTCTGGTTTTTTCAGAATTAATGATCATCATCATTATAATCATCATCATTCGATAATGATAATATACTATTATATTATTTGTCTTCTGCTGTAATTGTTATGAGATATTTTCAGTGTGTTTATTTTACAGCTATTGCACTTTTTGTGTCCTTTCTGATCAATTTGTTTGTGATGGCGGTGTTCGCGGAGGCATTCTCCGGGCCAACATATACTGACGCCAGTCTTCGAAAAGCAGTAAGTACGTTTACTTAACTGTTTCCATTACTGCAAATAAACATACTCAGTGAAACCAACCCTACAGTATTGTCAAACTTGTTGTGTTCAGTGTCTTTTAAAGTTCCACTTTTTATCTATTAAGCATGGTTTTTCAGAAACGAATGTAGATAATTAAAATGTATGCCTCTTCACCGGGTTAAAATAATACAGAACTATCAAAATAACATAATTATGTTCTTGCATTTATGCTTACATATCATCGGGTAGGATTTTCCCATTCAAATTATTTGCACTGCTTTTTTGAAGGAAAAGAAATATTTTCCTCCAACGATATCGCGTATTGTCCTTGACAGTTGTAATCAAACTTTATGGTGATTTGTGGTTATTTAAAGAACTTGTCGTAAACAATTTTCCTTTATTTCGCTGATTTTGCATATTTTCTTATTACTTTTTGTGGTCACAATGATCTTTTATATGTTATAGGGTGATTGGCTATACGATAAATATGGAACGACCATGAAAGTGATATGGGGTATCGGTATACTGGCAGCAGGACAGAGCTCAACAATGACGGTAAGGCCCGACCACTGGTTTTTACAATTAATATCTATAGTTTTGCTAAATCTACCTTTTTAAAAAAAAATTTTCTCTCTTGTTTACCCTGTAATCAAAATGTATAAAAGAAATAGTCCAATTAAAAATTTAATTTGTTCTAGAAAAATGTGTACATATATGAATATTATGAAATATGGGATATTTTGAATGCATTTTAATTATTTTAATGAAATGATACAACATGTTTTACGGTGCTGCTATCAAATTTGATCAAAATAGGTAACGAAACTTGTTTTCCGAAATATTTAGTAGTTCTGCAATTTTTAGATTATTGTGCATAACTATTGGTACCAAAACTGATAAATTGTTCATCCTCTTACTGGTTTTTCCATTTTTGGATTTTTGTAAAGAAACTTTAATATCGAGAAATATGATTACATATTATTATTGTTTCACTGATAACAATATGTTAATATCTTGTATATTGTGTATTGTAGGGTACCTACGCAGGGCAGTTTGTGATGCAAGGGTTTTTAAATATTCAGTGGGCGAAGTGGAAAAGAGTTCTACTGACCCGATCTATCGCCATTGTACCGACCATTGTGGTGGCGCTAATAGCTACAAAAGACCTTGACCTCATGAACAATTGGCTGAATGTTTTGCAAAGCGTTCAGCTGCCATTTGCTTTATTACCCATACTGCACTTTACCAATAGTAAAAGAGTTATGGGAGATTTTAGAAATGGACGGTAAGTTTTGCTTTATTTCGTCTTTTTCGCCATTTCATGGGCATATCGATCCTTGAATATAAAACCACCACGAAATAAAGAATTGAACATGTGCATAAACGTTATTTAGAAAATAGATATCCTCGAATTTAAGACACACGAAAATAGTGTATAACGGAAAAGAACGACATTTTCTAACCATGAAATCTAAATGCATTTACAGTATATGTAGCGCTCAAGACGGTTTCTGAATTGGGATCGTACCAACGTTTAAATATTATATTTTTTTTTACTTAAATTAACTATTAGTAATAAATATGTTGGACTGCATAAACGTTATTTAGAAAATAGAGATCCTGGATTTTAAGACACACGAAAATAGTGTATAACGGAAAAGAACGACATTTTCTAACCTTAAATATTATAATTTTATTTTACTTAAATAAACTATTAGCAATAAATATGTTGGACTGAAAAGCCATCACTCAATTCCATACTACATAATAACAACATTACAGGGTGGTCACGACTTTCAAAAAATCTGAATGAAATGACATTTTAATAAAATATTAAATTATTATTGATATTTTACATTGTATTCTATTTTAAGAATCTTGAAGACGGTGATATGGTGTCTTGCTGGGCTTGTGATGGTGATCAACTTTTATCTTGTCGCACTTTTTGTGGTAAGCTTATACACGCTTGTTGTCATCTTCGAAAGGTGGTTGCCGTGCTATGAAAATGATAAATAATTAAATATATATCATTATATGTATCGATTTTAGTTGTATATCAGAATTCTGATATATCAGAATGCAATATAATGATAGTTCTTCGACTTGAATGTTTAGTTTCATCATTTTAGTTTTCCTTGTGTATACCTGAATTCAGTAGTGTTAATTCTATAATATCAGTTTTCAAATTATCACTATATTTCAATATATCATATTTCACAATGTACTTTATGATTTCAGTACAGTATAATTTTAATATAACGTTTCAAGATATCATTGTATTGCGCAATATTTTATGAGTATCAGCATTTAGAACAGTGTGAGTTCTTTAATTTTAAAATCAAGTTTCACGATATCTTTCTGTTTCATGATTTTTATGTATATATTAGAACTTTAAGAAATGTTAATTCTTTAATTGTAATATCGAGTTTCCCCACACTTTGTAAGCAAAGGAGACCAAAAACATGGTTTCATTTCAGGGAAGCGGGGACGGCTGGTACATATACTTGATTGCAGCGATCGTTGTGTTCGTATACGTATGCTATGTATCGTACATAGTAAGTTTTTTTTTTAATATTATAATATGTTAGAGTGACCTAATAATTCAGTAAATATACTCTATACAAAAGAAAGTGTGCACTTTGTATTCGTTTTTTCTTCAAAAACTACTTTTCTTAATGCCTAAATATTTGGTATCAAGCTTATATGATTGTTTATGCGATATATGATAATTGGAATAACAGAAAATCATTAAATTATAATACTAGGTTTCTATTTTCAAAGTTGCACACGTTATTTTACATATGCCTCTTTAAATAGATTATCATTAAAAAGCTTTAAAGTTTCCAGACTTTGATTAAACTCCTTGCTCTAACACAATCTTCTATTGCAGGCAATTGGACCTTCTCGTGTATTAAAACTTAAGGTGAGTACAACATAAGTAAAACGGTATATTGGATTTTGTATAAAATCAACTAATTACTTCATACGGGTAAATTTCAGCTTGTTTTGACTATAAAACCGCTTAGGTGTATGAAGACTTAACCTTGTTTAGGTTAAGTTTCATAGCTAAGTCTTTCAGTTATCATTAATTAATTTATCCGTGTGTGTTGCTTGGTGTTAGCTTCACGAATCCAAGCTGATGAGATCAATATACTTAAAACAATTTAATTCACAAATCAAAACGTAACAGACAAAAAAGCCGCCAGTGTTCGAACTTAAATTTTGTTGAGTTTGAAGGAACAGCATGTATTTTGAGCGAAATGAACGGTGCAGAACTAGAAACAAATTAATTGAATTAGTAACCAGTAGTTTGGATTGATTATTATTCATGGGGTAATCATTTATGTCGATCATCCTAGATAGAAATTCCTATACCGAATTTCAAAACACAGTGACTTCCCTTTGACACGCGCTTTGCAAATGTTAAGTTGACTGTAAAGGGAAGTAACTTATAAGAAAAGTTTGGTTCTATTCGTTATGATATTAATTTTAACAATCCACATATATTCTCGTAACAAATTAAGTAATATGATAGAACATTCAAATGAAATAAATATACACAAGCTAAAATAATTTGATCGTGTTAAACTTACGATTGCGAAATAAACACGAGAGCCTTGGAAAAAAAGTGCTTTTTCCGTTATTTATAGTTAAGGTACATGGCTTTACTCTGTTTTTTTTTCAGCTGGTTATTGCGAGACGATTTGGCCGGGATACGCACACCATCGAGCAAGAAATAGCACATAAGCAGAACCAAGTGTACACGGATTTCGACGACACGAAGGCTTTGAGAACAGAAAATATTATAAACGGAGATTCTAACACATAACTTGAGCAAACTAATTTTGTGACAAATCATTAATTAAAGTTCGTAATTTTTCATGTAAGTCTACGGAATACTGTGATCACCATTGAGACCGAGTTGCTGTTTTTCCTTAAGGTGATTCGATCAAGATAAAACGCTGTCATTTTTTAATTTTGCCCTAAATCAATGATGGGTTGGCCTATTAAATGTTTATAAGAGAGAAAAATATGCACAAAACGCATTGATTTTGATAACTATGGACGTATTAAATGTTTTAAGAGAGAAAAATATGTACAAAACGCATTGATTTTGATTACTTTGGAAAAATAAATCAAAATTAAGTTTTATACATGGATAGCATCACCTTAACCTATGCTCATAGAGACCAGTATTATTTATTTGGGACACATAAGAAAATGTGTAATCTGTCATATTTTTGACATTTTAGTTGTAACAACTTGTGAAAATAACTTACAATCGACAAGGACATCTTTATAACTAAACGCTGATCTGTTTAAACATTTTAACTATATAATATAAAGTTATTTTTACCGCGAAATTCATATTACGCAATGTCGTCTGATCAACTTTATGACGTCATTTCAATGATTAACGTCAATTTCAAGAAGACACTTTTTCCTGTGATTCCGCTCAATTTTGCTGATGCGAATTTCTGTCATATATTTACCTATAGTGGCATATATTTTACAAATACAGAACTTTCTTGAAATTTTGGGTCAGTCGATTTACAAGTTTACAAACAAACTCACAATTAAAATTTTAATTCAGCAATCTAACAAGTATGGCTGTAAATGTATCTACAACAAGCTATTGTTGGGTAATGAGATTATTTGATTTTTTTTCTGATTTTGTTTTATTATTCAGGGGTGTATCCTGAGGGGATTCAGTGGTATTGCTGCCCGGAGAGGGGATTCGAGCAACCACCCACCCCCCTCTCCTGGATCCGCCCCGGAACGCGATACCTAATTTAGGCAAATCAGAGAAGCTTTTGCAAATCAAAGAAAGTGCCATGTTTTTTCTACTCAGTGTTTGGCTTGCCGTTTACTTTCTCTGTGGTATTAAATTGCTCGGGGACAAAAATTTTGCCCGAAAACAAAATTGAAATATTTGCATGGGCATAAATTTACGCAATTGTATTTTTCTATTATTACATATTATAACATGGTTTAATCTATGGTGGTTATATTCGCGCATAAACACATAAACTCGCACGAAGTATAATGTCACAGTGGAAGTGCTCGTTTAGCAAAATATGACAAATTTCTGGACACTTCATTTGCAAATATATAATTATACATGTATTTTGTTAAATAAAATATATTTGTTAATGAAAAATTTGTTGATCGTATTTTGTGTCAGCTCATAAAATTGGGTCTTAATAGGTATCCAACAAATAAAGTAGTATTGTTTGTATTAATTTATACTCACATTTGCAACGCACATAACTCCCAGAATATCGGCGAAATCTTACCAGTACTATAAACAAACAATATGTTTATTATTATAGATAATAAACATACATCGATCGTTGGTCCTTAATTTTCATAAAAAATTTCCACGTGTGGTCCTCAGAATGTTTGCCAAAATCTACACCTTTAACGCAATTTCTCTTTAAAAAAATAATGCTACTGATTTTTAAAACTGTCCGTGAATTAAAATGACTTCATTCGCTTTTCCTAAAAAATTACGTAGTTGCTCGTTTCAGAGTATTCTTAAAAATACACACGCCCGTCTGACCCGCTTGTTTGTTACAGACAGACAGACGGACACCTGTCCATCAATGCTACAAAGCTACTTGACCTGATGCTACAATGTACAACTAACTAATATGTTATATACCAAAATTGTTATATGATGCTAATTTAGCTTGCTCAGCATTATGGTTAATCTCATTACGCTTTTTTAATAATTAGAGTTGAGCGCAACTCAATATTAAGAAAAGTATTCTGCTTAACGGCCTTCAAAGGGCTTTATAATTGATAGCAGCACTGATTTAATTTACGGGGCAACGTTTTACGTCCGCATCACGGCACGAACAACGCTGCTGTTAAAATTAAATAGATGAAAAGAATTTTGAAAGCCATCAAACACAGATATCAAAATAGTGCATGCTCGGTTTGATTGAGCATGTCCATGAGCAGTATAATTCTGAAAAAAAAGAAGTGAAATATGCTTATCAGGAATCGCCACACTCACAAAGCACTGCCTCCCCTACCAGCGAAAAAGAAGAGAGCAAGAGAGCGCAGGTTTGTTATAAGTATGTCAATTCAAATAAGACAACGAAAAAGAGAACCATTGGGGTTATCGCCTTGGAACAGTCAGTAGCAAACAAATTGCCACTGGGGGCTTAAACCAGGTTCTAGGGTGCACCAACCTCACACTAGGCCCAGCAGGTACTCAAATCAACAAAGAAGTACAAGTTGTCTTGGTGAAATAACTCCAAGTCCGTTTTACTTGTTTTGTTATTCTGATTAAGGCGTTGGCCGAAACGTTGTTGCAGTAAATAAAATTAGAATCTAAATCGTCTTTGGCATTGAATCACTCATTTTTATTCTAATCGAATAAACACAAAAAATATAGACTTTGTTGCAACCAACCACCAAAATTGTGCCCGGTTCTTATAGTCGTTTTTTTTAAGTACAACACAATTTTATATATACTAGCATACCACGATTTGAATGCCATGCTCAGGATTTGACAAGCATTTAAATCACAAATAATCAAGACAATGTTTAATCGCTGAATATTAGTTCTGTATTCCCGCCGATAAAATGGCCCTCTAAGCAGCGTTCTAAGCTAACTGACTAATTAAAAGTATACGATTCTTTCGCTCTATCAGTTGTCTAAGGCACTGACTCTCCAAACTGGACGTGTTTGTTTTTCAAATTTTAACATACACTACTAGAAGAAGGATATTTGCTCGATCATGTCGATGACATCCGAATAAAAAACAACAAATTAAACAACCAAAACATCCCATATTTTATTTATCAAAAAACATCTCACAAAAAACAATCGGTCATGAAATAAACAACAGCAAGTTTATCAAATGAAACAATAATATCGTTTCATTATGCGTATAAACAAAAAAAGGTTGAAGAATATGCTAATGACGCTAATTTTAGAAATGATGTGTCAATCTAACATAGTACCAGAAAAACATTCGTGCATGATATGAAACTTAAAGAAATGAAAGCAGTATCACAGAAACAGTTATCTATTAAAGTGTGCCGTACCACGTGGTTTTTGACGTCAGTTTTCGGTATTACAGCAAGAACAACGCCATCGATTTTCAACTTTCAACAAAAAAGATATAAGAAGAATTATTTTTTTATAATTACTGGTGTTCATTTAAGACAAATTATGGTAATATTAATCGGTGTTCTTATGAAATTAACTAAGTTTTATTCTTTTTAGTATTGTAATTACATGAAATGAGATGACTAGAGTATAAAAGCAGTGCAACGAAAAATAAAGGTGATATACTATAAAACCGGCTATTGCTAAAGTTTAAACTCGATTGTCTATTTGACAGCCATTTACAGAATGGACTGTAAGTCGGTTGTTCTATCAGTATTTTTTGCACAGAAGATGGCAAAGTCATTAACGGCTAATCTTAAAGGATATGCTTGCATGTAATGTGAATTTTCATTAACGTTATGAACAACTACATCTGTATAACAAGTTAATTTGATCATCTTTACATAACAAATAGAGTAAATAAACAGTCACGCGATCTACACATTAATAATTGTACAACGGCAGATTAGCCAAATAAATATATAATTTTGAAATTTTAATGATTCCACACTGTTAATTACTAATGGAAACCATGAGAGTCAACCAGTTCGTATGTAACAGTATCCGTTATTTTTCTATGAAACGATAGTGCCTCTAGCTGGGAGCGAACACGCACCGTATGAACATAGTATCGCGTGACTGTCTAGTTCTCGATAATTGACATTATAAATGAATAAAACGTACTTTAAGTATTATTTACAACTGATGTCTTGAATTATTATTGAATTGCTATTATCCTCTACATATTTTTTCACTTTTATGCGAAACTATTATATGACTATATTTATTTATAAAGTTACAATATATTCTCACATAAGTGACGTTTAGTGAACTAAACCTCACACAATTAACTTTCATCAGCAAATGTTTTTGGTTTAGATATGTAAAAATTAAAAAAAAAATCTGGTCTATTTGTAGCGAATGCTATTCGTCGATTTAGGCTAAATTCGTATGCATTTCGCAAATATTCTTAGACAATAATGTTCATTGACACAATTATTTAATACATATTATATATATATGTCCCATTGTCTTATTGCACAATAAAAATCAACTCAGTTCGACGACCAATAAGCAAGGTCGTTTACATAACAAAAAAGTTTCGCTGCAGCAAATCAAGGTAACCATGATTCATTCATTTAATATTTTTGTCATATGCCATGTTTCACAACAACTTTTTGTCGAAAGTCATTCGCTATGTCTTTGATCTAGTCTATATTCGTACATCATGTTTTGCTCCTGTCATTGGTTTTAAAAAATAGTCGATAAACTTACAAGAGTCGATACACTTCAACTTACACAATGTATCGGTCCGTTCGACATAGGTTCATCATGTTTATTTCTGCACTCGTTAAACATTACTACATCACTGAAGCCTAAACAAGTACATATACAGTCTAAATTTGCTCCAGCCGATAATCACATTTCGTATTGATTGTACAAAATGCTTTTTCCTGCTAACTTTCTCGAACCTCATAACATCGCCGTATTCCATCATAGGACAATCAACATTTTATATATTTCTTGTTAAAATGCTGTTCGTGCAATATTTCTTATACGCATGCGCCAACAGGTAAGGCGTTAATAAGCCTGGCTTATGAATATCATTTTCTGGCAAGAGTTAAGCGTTAAAATATTCCAGCTTTGGAAACCGTGAACTATTTATCCAATTCGTTGCACGTCCGATTTCCCTTGGTCTTTTTTATTGCCACGCATGCTTAACAGTTTGCTAAATACCGATTATCCAAGATCCTTAAGTTCGTTGCACGTCCGATTTGCCTTGGTCTATTTTTATTTGTCCCACATGCTTAGGAACCAGTTGCTAACCGCCGATTATCCAAGATCTTTAAGTTCGCTGCACGTTCGATTTACCTCGGTCTATTTTTATTTTTCCCACATGCTTAGGAACCAGTTGCTTACTGCCGACCATCCAAGATCCTTAAGTTCGTTGCACGTCTGATTTGCCTTGGTCTATTTTTATTTGACCCACATGCTTAGGAACCAGTTGCTAACCGCCGATTATCCAAGATCCTTGAGTTCATTGCACGTCTGATTTGCCTTGGTCTATTTAATTTGTCCCACATGCTTAGGAACCAGTTCCTAACCGCCGATTATCCAAGATCCTTAAGTTCATTGCACGTCCGATTTCCCTTGGTCTATTTAATTTTTCCCACATGCTTAGGAACCAGTTGCTAACCGCCGATTATCCAAGATCCTTAAGTTCGTTGCACGTCTGATTTGTCTTGGTCTATTTTTATTTGTCCCACATGCTCAGGAACCAGATGCTAACTACCGCTTATCAAACATCCTTTGGTGTTGCACGTCTGATATTCCAGGTCTTTTTTATTCCCCCGCATGCTTAGGAACTGATTGCTTATTACCGGGAAGTGATTGCTAAATATATAAGATCCTTCGGTTCGTTGCAATTCCGGTTTTCATCGGTCGTTTTCATCGTCCCAAGCCCCACATACCCAAAATGCTCAGAAACCGATTGCTTAGTACCGATTATCCAAGTTCTTTCGGTTTTGAACATGCTATTTGCCGATTTGATTCCCCCTTTGGCTTAATGTTTGATTGTAAGTACCGTTTATGTAACACTAATAATATTCACATATTTACATTAAATCATTTTATCTAAATAATTCCAAATCTTTCCAAATGTTTCCTAATAATGAGATTCCTGCAACCATCCAGCACTCGTTGAATGTTGTTTGTATCTACAGCACACGTGTAAAAATATTCACAACTATGATTTTGGTGCCAGTCTTTTCCTAATTCCTGTACAGTAGGTTTTAAAACTATGTCTCCTTTCACGATTTTCTGAAACAAAATAAAACTGTTTATGAACTTGATTGCAGTAGATTTTTCTCAAGTATGTTAGAAATTTAAGGTATATGACGTACATTTTTTGAAAGAACACATAGTCAATTGTATTCAGTTCTGTCTGACTCGTTTGCATTTCAGGCTGATGTTTTATGAACTCTGTATAAATTAAAATATATAACAATTTTTGCCCATATAATTATCATGTACAACATTTACTTACAAGGGAAACAACCTCAGCGAAACAAGTAATTAATCATGTCCAACATTTACATACAAGGGGAACAACCTCAACATAACATGTAAAATCTCATTTGACCAATATTTAGATAAAAGGGAAACAACCTCAACGAAACAAGTAAACTAATTTGTCCAATTTTGCCTAAAAGGGAAACAACCTCAACACAACATGTGACTAACCATGTCCAATATTTGTATAAAAGGGAAACAACCTCAACCTCAACGTAACATGTAATTTAACGTGTCCTATATTGTTATACAAGGGAAATAACCTCAACGAAACAAGTACAAATTCATCATGCCCAACACTTATATACAAGGGAAACAACCGCTACTAAACAAACATAGTTTCGAAATTAATAGTAGATATATAGCGCAGCTGCTCGGGGCGCAACTGTTTCCTGTCAAAAGAAACTTGGGTAGATACTAGTGTGTAATGTTTTATATACCGTCAATACTAAAGCTTATATTTTGAGATACCAAGGAGCATTTTATATTTTCATTCCAATTATATCATCATAAGAAGTATGTTTTCGGTTAGAACGTGGATAGCACTCTCAACAAAAATGTCGAAATTTCGGATGTGACAGTACGGGAAAAAAGATTTAGAGGTTTTGTCGCCTCAAGAAGATTAGATTTGATATTAAGATGTTTGTTAGCTTAAGTAATCAAATTTGATATAAAGGTTTTAAGTCCCTCGGGTAATCATTTGACATTTACGGATTTGGGCACTTAGCTGGTTCGACATATGTTTGAAAAATTGTTAAATTTTAATAAGCATTAACATATTAAACTGCAATGACATTTTAATTACAAAAGACATTACGGGTATTACCATAAAAATATTTTTAATATAGACAGCGTTCTTGATTAGGTCCGTATTAACTTCGTTAGATTTCGACCCTGATCGTGAACCTCTTCGTTTTTTCCCGTCATTTTCCTGTTTTTGATAAGCTTCGGCAAATTCAAGTCTCTCCGAATCTGAAATGAACAATTTGAAAACAAACTACTACTTTTTATCAAATCGATTCGTCCTGACAATGTTTGCTGTCACTTAACAGACAATAAATTACCAGAAGAATTTCGTATAAACTTTAAATATTAATTAAATATTAACTTTAAATATTATTACAAGTTACAAGTTCAGATAATATACATGTACAGTAATTTACATGATTAAAAAAGTCAGAATCGTGATTTCAAAATGTTTGCAATTACTTATTTGCGACTGGCGTAAAATCTTGTTCATAAACAAGATGTCAATTATAGCTCAACTTACTTGAAGGAGAAAACTTTTCATAGCTGGGGAATTTATCCGGGTATTTGTCTGTCAGAGAAGAAATAAAGCGCCCCTTTTGAACTTTTTCTGCCAGCATGTCCATCTTGTTCATGAACAAAAGAATCGAAACGTTCTTTAAAAACCTGTTGAACAGAGTAAATATTTATTATATTTCCATCAGTCAAAGAAGACCCAAATTTCAAAGGTTTTTAATTTCCTTTAAATTTGTTTCCATTGGAATTCTATCAATCTGTTAACAGTTATAAATTTTTGAATAACCAACGTTTTTGAAGTTTAAGAATGGAATCATTGCAAGTAAATGCATATAGTATTAGGTTTAACAGTAAGCACTAATATTTCGCAAAAGTGTTCTACTTTTATGTTAATTACTTTGTTGAAGGGTAATCACTTAGCTTTACATGACGACAGTACTAATTAATCTGTTATTAAATCATCTTTTCAAATGTTTGTATATCCATTGTGAATGAGGTTATAATAGACAACTTACGATTAGAATAAAATGTTACTTCAAAATAACTAAAATAACGATAAAGAAATCCTAACCTATTTTTCCAAACTTGCTCGAAAATCTCCAAGGCTTCAACAAATCGATTTTTGGTTCTATCTTCCCGCAAAGTTTGGTCATAGCTGCTGCAGTCGGCTAAGAACAGAATGGCCACCACACTGTCAAACACCTGGATCCATTTCTTTCGTTCTCCTCTTTGACCCCCTACGTCATATACGCTGTTTAATATATACAAAAATGGAGGTTTTATGATACATATACTTTTTTTTCTTAGAAATAAACATAATTTAACTCTGCCGCCCTTTTTCATTCGGCGCTCGCAGCATTCAATCTTTGTCGCGGCGAGCGGTTGTCTGAATTTAGTACGCTTTTCTAATAAAAGTGTGTATGGTTTGTTTTTTGTTTTTATTTTCATTTTGACTACATTTTTAAATTTTTAAATTACAGTTTAGCGTTCCATTGGTGGGTGAAGAGGTATCAAAGTAATAAGCAAAGAAAACTGATTTTTTTCAACAAAATGTTATATAATTTATTAAATTAGAAAGTAGCAAATTCATGAAGGCCTAATAATGGTTACTTTTTTAAAATTTACTACATAATTCAAATTTTGATGCTTTAAAATACGTCCAAGCAGCACAACATAAATTTTATATACATGTACATTATACAGTATATATCGAACATCTGACCAGATAATGGACCGCCAAATTTGTCAAAAATCATGAAGATGTGCAAAATCAATCTTAATTTTATCAGTTTTCAGAGCAATTTAAGTATTCATCCAATGATAATAAATGTTCGTACGCTATTAATTAAATGGAACTCCTTCAGGATATACTGTAAATATTGGGAAATACATACTTAGTTTGAAACCATTAAGCGAGAGGATTTGACATGTTGTGAAGCAATGACTAACCTAAACGAAACTGGATGACCGGCATCGGTCGCCTCGAATTCGATATGCTGAATACTTGTGGTCAGAACACGACAGCGTAGTATGTCTTGATCGGACGGGATGTAGTCTGCTTGACGAATTTCGGATATCTTGTCGAGAAAACTGAAAAACAACAGTAATGAGCACTAAACATCGTACAAAAATCTAAAACTAAAACTGAGCACTAATCTATGTACTAGACCACCTTAATGTGTATTAAGCACAAAACAGTTAACTAGATACCTTATATGTGTGTTACGAACACTAAACACTGTACCAGACGATCTTCGTGTGGAATGAGCACTAAACATTGTTACAGTACTAGACAATCTTGATGTATATTTCAAGCTCTAAACATTTTACTAGACATTCTTCATGCATATTTTGAGTATTAAACAATGTACCGCAAAATCTTCGTGTGTAATGAGCACGAAACATTGTACTAGACGAAATACGTGTTTATTGAGCATTAAACGATAATCTTGATAATCTTTATATGTGTTATGAGCACTTAACATTGTACTGGACGATCTACGTGTGTTATATGCACTAAACGGTGTGCTAGATTATCTTTATGTATGTTATATGCACTTAGCATTGTACTAGACAATCTTCGTGTGTAACGATCACTAAACTTTTTACTAGTCAATCTCCATGCGTGTTATGAGCACTAAACATTGTACTAGACTATCTTAATGCGTGTTATGAGCACTAAACATTGTACTAGACAATCTTCATGCGTGTTATGAGCATACAACATTGTACTAGTCAATCTCCATGCGTGTTATGAGCACTAAACATTGTACTAGACAATTTTAATGCATGTTACGAGCACAAAACATTTTACTAGACAAACTCCATGCGTGTTATGAGCACTAAACATTGTACTAGACAATCTTCATGCGTGTTATACGCACTAAACATAAAATTATATTGTACTAGACAAGCTTCAAGAATGAACCATTGATTTCATTCGTCAGTTCAATGGCATGAAAAGATCTTAAGGATCTTTTTTATTGACAAAACAATTTTTTATGTTTAATGGAATTTTAGCATGCAGCTGCGAAATATATCAATGACTATTCTATTTCACTTCAAAGCGGTCTAGATGTATGTGGCAAAGAAAGAATTGAAGGTTTCAAGCTGAGCTTTTGTTTCTAAACTATCTATTAAATACGCTTTGACAATTAAATAACGTCACAAAGTTGAGCAGACGACATATATTAATTATTGTGCATTTCGCGGTAAAAATACCATTATATTGTCAAAATGTGTAAAAACTCTTTTTAAGAAAAAAATAGATATAGGGGGCTGTTTTTAATGAGTGTCGCTGGAACGGTTCGATGGCCTCTGCTTCAGAAGTCGACGAGCTAACCGTTTTTTCATTAACTATTCGCAACACAAAGGTGACTGATTGTGGAGCAACATTTCAGCCAATTATTTTTTCTAAAAAACATGACTTGTAAACTAAGCGTTCGTGAACGAGGAAATGGCAGCACAAATAGTTCCATAAAGGACAAAGCACTGTAGTCTGATTGGATGAAACTTTTTTATAAGGAAGAAATTGATTCTTTAGTCATGTGGCGGAAATTATTAATAAATTGTACTTTGTCTTTTGAAACGACAACCAAAGTCAAATGAGAACAATTCCAAACGAGAATAAGGAACTATTTACTTCAAACAAATCATTCAGAGTTTATCAAGTATGGGCGCGTCACGGACAAATGCACATTCGGTCATACTTTATTGCATTTTAGTACGTTGATATTGATCTGTTTTGAAAAGGACCTAAAATTATGTATGACTTTATTTTAACTTATCATATTAATAGAACTGCAGCCGACTTTGAAAATATGGTGTTATTTTACTGCGAAATACTAAATATGTAATGTCGTCTGCTCAACTTTTAATGACGTCATTTCAAGATGTGTCGTCAACAGTCCGACGGTACCTTTTGCCGTGTGCTGGCAGCCGATCAACCGTAAAGGTACAGAAAAAGTTTGGAGTGGGGTCGAACCTTAGAACTTCCGCTTTGTTGGCAGACGTCTCAATATTTAGACCAAGGACAGTATAAGCAGCTGTATTGACTAAACAGGCAGCGAGGAAGGCGAAAAACGAAACTCCAAAAGTTTTTTTTCACATTTACAGTGAAACCCCGCTATAATGACCACCATTGGGACTCAGCAAAAGTGATCTTAACAGTAGGGTTGTCTTTATTTCGGGAATGAATATACAGAGAAACCTGTATTAAGCAGCCACCCAAGGGAATTAAAAAATGGCTGCTTAACACAGGTGGCTGTTTAAGAGAGGTAAAAAGAACAAAACGTCAGTTTATGACATGTTCAAACTGGCTAAGACAGGTGGTTGCTAAATGCAGGTGGCTTCTAAGGCAGGTTCAACTGTAGTGGAAATCTGTAAAATGAGACAATGAAATGGTGGACTTAATACAAGGGTCATCTTATTTACAGGATGGTCATTATGAGGGGTTTGACTGTACTTACTATTTTGCGGAATCGATAAGCTGGTATTCGTATGACTTTGAATAGCACAGCTGAACTCCCTGGTCCCTCCACAGCGCCTCCGTACAGTCCAAGAACTCCTGTCACAGAAAGAAATATTATTTTATTATAATTAAATCTTTATTATAGTCTCATCTAAGTACAGACAAAAATAAAAAATTCACATACACATTCATATCAAATGTACATAGCCATTCAATATATAAAAATTTTAAGAGAATTATATACAAATCACAATGACTTAATTAAATATTATTACAAGGATATGTTCTATATGTAACAGAATGTTAAGAGAAGTTGCCTGTCGGAAGCTACAATCTTATAAAAAATAATCTAGAGAAATTTTCCATGGTGCATTTTTATTATTTTTAATGTTTTCCAGTTAATATTCGAGTTTTCTCTGTGAAATATTGATATTTTTACCGTTTTCAAACTATGAAATATCATTATTATTTCACTGTATTTTGCAGGACAACGTTTCGTTATTAACATGTATTACTTCCCTTTCATTTTTTTCTCAGATGTTTTACGACAACAAAACATAAAATAAAAAGAAAATTTGTTTATTTCGGTGAAATAGATTTAATTTCACCATGAACACAAAAAAAACTGATATTTTCAGTTTACTTGTAAAATAAAATCAATATTTCACTGAAACAAATAATTATCCTATATACTCGTATTATTGATCTACATACTGTATTTGTTGTGCGTCAGTTGTTTATAGTTTGGGTCCTGACATAACAAAACAATTCAAAATACATGTAGAGTGAAACCTATACACCTCTGTGACTGGACATTTTCCTATATACACTAACTCCTAATGACTTCCCCGATAATAAGACCGCTAATTCTTTATCCCCTTTAGCAGTTTTGCACCTATTTCTACCCCGGAATTAAAAGCAACCCACTATTAAAACCACTTTCTCCGGTCCCAGAGGTGGTCTAAACAGAGTGGCATCACTGTATATACCGGTAATATACAGATATAATGATGTGGGCGGACGACAGAAATATGTCACCAAAAAAATTATAGTGAATAGATACTCATGTTAAATATGGACGTGGGTGACGGAGGACTTAACACTTTATCTTCGTATAAAAATAATTAAACATCTGATCCCCAAGCTGACAACTAGCTTGGCGAACTGTTCGGCAAGGGAAATGTCTCGTAATATAGTCAATTTATTTTAAGACGTTACTAGCAATAATAGAATATAGTTTTTGTTGGTTAAGTTACTTGGGAAAAAACAAGGAAGTTAATTAATTCTTACTAGACTTACAAAAGCACCATATGTCGATCGAATATACTACTTATATTACAGGTTTTGTGGGGAAAACGTATTTTATCTAAATAGCAGTAAATCATTTTCTATCATAAAACGATGCGAAGTTACAAAAACAAAACGAAATATTAGATTTGTGGTGTACATGTGAAAGAAATGATTTTTTTTATTTACGGTCATAATTTAACTCAATATCTAAAACACACAATAGCTTGCCACTAACCAATTTCTAAATTGTCGAGTTTTAACAACCACCTTAAAAAGAGCTTTAACAACCAATTTCATATTTTGTCGAGCTTTAACAACCAATTTCATATCTTGTCGAGCTTTAACAACCAATTTCATATTTTGTCGAGCTTTAACAACCAATTTCATATTTTGTCGAGCTTTAACAACAAATTTCATATTGTCGATCTTTAACAACCAATTTCATATTGTCGAGCTTTAACAACCAATTTCATATTGTCGAGCTTTAACAACCAATTTCATATTTTGTCGAGCTTTAACAACCAATTTTATATTTTGTCGAGCTTTAACAACCAATTTCATATTTTGTCGAGCGTTAACAACCAATTTCATATTGTCTAGCTTTAACAACCAATTTCATATTTTGTCGAGCGTTAACAACCAATTTCATATTTTGTCGAGCTTTAACAACCAATTTCATATTTTGTCGAGCTTTAACAACTAATTTCATATTGTCGAGCTTTAACAACCAATTTCATATTGTCGAGCTTTAACCACCAATTTCATATTTTGTCGAGCTTTAACAACCAATTTCATATTTTGTCGAGCTTTAACAACCAATTTCATATTTTGTAGAACTTTAACAACCAATTTCATATTGTCTAGCTTTAACAACCAATTTCATATTGTCGAGCTATAACAACCATTTAATATTCTGTCGAGCTTTAACAACCAATTTCATATTGTCGAGCTTTAACAACCAATTTCATATTGTCGAGCTTTAACAACCAATTTAATATTGTCGAGCTTTAACAACCAATTTCATATTTTGTCGAGCTTTAACAACCAATTTCATATTTTGTCGAGCTTTAAC